>PITA01025629.1:0-24050 GCA_004023965.1 Spilogale gracilis
CCCCGTGGAGTGTCTCTGCTCCTTGGCTCAGTCAACTCTGCTCGCCTGCAAAAGTTATCTTCCTAAAGCCAGTTCTCTGAGCAGGCCACTTCCGGCCCCCCTTCATCTTCCCTGCCCTCTCTCTGGCCTCCTCTTGTCCCCTCCCTCCCTGGTACACACATCCTCCTCTCTTGCCTCCTCAGTCCTCACAGCAGCCCACGCCATTCCTTCTTCCCCACCTGGGCCCCTTTCTTCCCTTCCTGAGGGAACATTCTCCCCTTTCCCTCTGCCAAACCAAACCCACTCATCCTGAGAAACCAAGTTGAAGCCCCCCGTCTTCTTCCAACAAGCTTCTTACAACTTTCAAACTTGCCTTGGAATTCATGGTTCACTTAGGGCAGCTCCTATATGAGACGCCCTCCATCAGCTCCCCCCACCCGGGTGGTGGGGCCTCCCTGATGAGAACTCACGTGCGAGGGTGCCCCGCATGGCCTGGCACACAGTAGGTGCTCAGGAAACAGGCACACCCCAGCTTCCTTCTATTTTACATTCGCTTATTTGGCACCAGGGCATATTGTCTTGTACTTCGAGTAGTTAAATATTTACCCTGTGGCAGAGTGCTGGGGGGTGTGGGGGACTGCAGGAATGAGCTCACTGGACCATGCCCTGCAGAAGCTCTGCCTTCTAGAATGAGCTGAAATCGATCCACAGATCGTTATGTAAGAGAGATTATAATCTGGGCAAGAGAAGCTTCAGCAGGAGAGGGAAGGGGTGGGTACTGGGTAGGAGTTGGGGTGAGGAGGTGTTGCAGAAAGCTGGAACCTAGTGGTAAAGGGAGCCAGGTGAGCAGAAGCAGAGGCCGCCAAGTATGGCTGGTGCTCAGGGAGCAGCGGGCGGCACTCAGGCTGGAAAAGACGGGCTTCCGTGGGCCCCCTGCAAGGGTTCTGTCTGTATGTCTGGCCCACACTCTTTAATCCTCTCAGTGCCTGTTATGCCGACAAGAAGTCTCTGTCCCGCTGTGTTAACAGTGCTTTTCTCTAGAGGTAGAATCTTGCTCCTTATCCAAAATTTCTGTGAAGCACACATACATTTTTCATGGAATGAACAAAATTTAAATGTTCGCTAGGCCAGTGCTTCTCATAGTGATTTCCAACCCATCACAGATTTATTTTTTATAAAATACAAAAAATAAATAAATAAAATGTTACTGAATTGCTGGAGAAATGTCATTTTAGAAAAAGAGAGAGACCATAGAAAATACAAGCCTAAATCTTAGATTATTCGATTCTAGCAGCTAGGAAAATTTCCAGAGGGGCCTCCTTCCCTTCCTGTACTTAACCTTGTCGCTGACCAGCCTCAGGGATTGGCACCTGGTGCTACGGGCAGCGCAGGCCAGAGAGCTGGGCAGGCAAGAGTCGGGAAGAACATGGCAGGGTATGATGGGACCATCTCCGGGGCACAGGGACCCTGTCTCATGTACCTCCTCTTGCTCTCCCCCCACCATCCCAGAGCTGAGCAGAGCCCGCAGTTCCCGCCAGCCAGCCTGCGCATTGCCGCTGCCCAACATGCAGCCCCAGTCGGTTCTGCACAGCGGCTACTTCCACCCGCTGCTCCGCACCTGGCAGGCAGCCGCCACGCCCCTCAGCGCCTCCAACCTCATCTACCCCATCTTTGTCACGTGAGTCCCCAGGAGTGATCCAGGCCTCCGATCTGCCAGGGCTATGTATAGGAGTCTGTGTGTGTGTGTGCGAGCGACAGAGCGAGGGAGAGAGTGGGTTCAGGACAAAATCTTAAGAGCCAAGCCAACCCTGAAAAGAGCTCAGTCTTCCCAGTTGGAAAATAAGGATTATAACCCTGGCCCACCATCCTGAGCTTTTGCGAGAAGGCAGAAGCTGAGAAGGTATTCTGTTTAGATTGCAGAGAGGTACATGTAAGCGGTGGCAGTCATGGTTACTCATAATAACAATGGCTGACATTTATTGAGCGCTTACTGTGTAGTGGGTACTAGGCTAAGCAGCATACATGGATTATCTCCTTCAGTCCTGACGGTTTTCATATAAGGAGAGTATGGATATTGTCCTCCACGAGGGCAGGGACTTTTGTCTCTTTTGTTCACTTTGTATCTCCAGAGAGTGAATAGTACCTGGCATATAATAAGCACTCAGCATTCGTTGAATGAATGAACGAATCCATCCAAATACAGATGAAGGGCCTGAGGCTCAAGGAGATGGTACAACTTGGCTAAGGTCACCCAGCCAGCAAGAGTTGGGATCACAGGCGAGGAGGGCCTTCTGACTTCAGAACCCCAAGTCCAAAGCCCCTTGACTCCTTCGTATGATTAGTGTTCTTTTAGTCCCGTTGCTTCTGTTGTCACTGTCACTCTTGTTGTTCCTATTATTTCAGGCCCAGGGCTTGACCAGGCAGGGAACCAGACACTGGACCCCAACTTCCTCCCTCCATCCCCCTTCCCTTTTCCCCAGCCATCCCTCCCAGTTACTCCCTCACCACTGGCCCCACAGCTCCCAGTCCATAGCCCACCCCACCACCCCCACTCTTGCAGGGACGTTCCTGATGACGTACAGCCCATTGACAGCCTCCCAGGAGTGGCCAGGTAGGAGACGTGTTGGGGAGGGCTGGGGGGATGGAGGGAGAGATTTCCCAGCTGGAGGTACCAGGAACCAGACCCAAGAGGTAGACAATCTGGAGAGGCTTACTTCAGCTCAGTAGAGGAAAGGGTTTTCTCAGGGCCAAAGCTGTCCAAAATAGAAGAGGCAGCCCCATGAAGGCATGAGCTACCCATTCATCACCAGAGACATCATAGCGGAGTTTCTTGCAAAGGAGAGCTGAGCTGCAAGTGGAGTTCAGGAAGAACCTTTCACAGCTAAGTTTCAAAGCTCTGCTTCTGGGGGCCTCAGTTTTCCCATCTGTTTGATGGGTGCATTCCCAGCCCTCTCTGTACTGTGAGGCTTAAGCCCTCCTGGTGTCGTGTGCAACTTGGCTCTTAACAGCCTTGCCTGCCACCTGCTCATTTCAGCCCCTTTGCCCTGCCCCCTATACAGGTATGGCGTGAACCGGCTAGAAGAGATGCTAAAGCCTCTGGTGGAAGAGGGCCTGCGCTGCGTCCTGGTCTTTGGAGTCCCCAGCAGAGTCCCCAAGGTGGAGAATCAGAAGCATTATTCGTGGGGAGGACAAGGGAGGGTGAGCTGAGCTTGCACGTGGACTGTGCCCTTCTTACAGTCCTGTGCTGGCCCAGGGCCCTGGGCAAGGGGACATGGCCCCCACCTGATGACAGCACCCACGTAGGGACAGAAAGCTAAATAGGGGCGTGACACTCTGACTGGGCCTGTCAAATGCCTTGTGCAAAATAGGGACAGTCCTTACTGCGTCCTCGGGCAGGGAGCTGGGCTCTGTGAGGTCTAGTTTCTGCCTCTCGAGGGCCTCACGTAGCAGACGTACCTCTTTGTCCTTCCCCTGCCACTAGGACGAGCGGGGTTCTGCAGCCGATTCCGAGGACTCCCCAGCTATCGAGGCCATCCGCCTGTTGCGCAAGACCTTCCCCAGCCTCCTGGTGGCCTGTGATGTCTGCTTGTGTCCCTACACCTCTCATGGTCATTGTGGTGAGCTCCGTCCCTCCAGCAGCCCTGCTGTACCTGCACTCCCACAGCCTAGTCCTCCTTCGGATGGAATGAGCCAGTTGTCTGTCCTGCAGGGCTCCTGAGCAAGAATGGGGCATTCCAGGCTGAGGAGAGCCGCCAGCGCCTGGCAGAAGTGGCCCTGGCTTATGCCAAGGCAGGTGAGTTGAGCCAAGCCACTGGCAGAGATGAGAGGTCAGGGAGGTGGCATAGTGGATAGGAGGGTCCCAGGGTTCTGAAGGCCACCCTCTGCCCCTCAGGATGTCAGGTGGTAGCCCCGTCGGACATGATGGATGGACGCGTGGAGGCCATCAAGGAGGCCCTGATGGCCCATGGACTTGGCAACAGGGTAGGGGCAGGGAGTGTGGTGAGGGATGTGGGGAAGGTATGGAGAAAGCCTGGACCAGCCCTGCCCCTGTACCTGCTAAGAGTCACAGAAGCGAAAACAGCCCTGGACAAGGCCTTTGAGATCCATCTCAACCTCCACATCTCACATGGGGGAAATCAAGGCCCAGAGCTTTAATGGGACTAGACTGTGGGCTTTCTACTTCCCAGCCTACAACCTTTGTCTCCCTATCCCTTCGCCCTGGGACATATGAAAAGGGCTACCTGAACCTTGACCCCCATTGCCTCCCCATAGGTATCAGTGATGAGCTATAGTGCCAAATTTGCATCCTGTTTCTACGGACCTTTCCGGTGAGTGGGGATTGGCAGAGGTCTGCTTTCAAACCCCTGACCCATTCGCCCAACACTGGGAACCGCCCACCCCCCCTCGCTGATGCCTCTGTTTCCCAGGGACGCAGCTCAGTCCAGCCCAGCTTTTGGGGACCGCCGCTGCTACCAGCTGCCACCGGGAGCACGAGGTCTGGCCCTCCGAGCAGTGGTGAGTGACCAGAGCTTGAGCCCACCGGCCTGTCCATTCCCATCTTGCCTCCTGGGCACTCCGCACACACTATTTCATCCCTTAGGCCCGGGATGTCCGGGAAGGAGCCGACATGCTAATGGTGAAGCCAGGAATGCCCTACCTGGACATCGTGCGGGAGGTGAAGGACAAGGTGAGCAGGCAGAGCAGAGAGAAGCAGGGGCCCAGGGAGATGAGCCAGTTTGTCTGCAGGCTCTGGGATCTCAGAATCAGAGACTGCACTCTCTGGGCTCAGAGCGACCTGCCCTTGGAGCAGGAATCCTGCCACCATGTCCCTGCCCAGGAGCCACCATGGGCATCTGCCCCAGGGCTGGCCAGAGCCTTTGAGCAGTTTTGCTTTTACAGTTTGAGAATGGGGTGGCCTGGAGCACCTGGGGGGCTCAGTCAGTTTAGCATTTGACTTTTGGTTTTGGCTCGGATCATGGTCTCAAGCATCGGGCTCTGCGCTCAGTGAGGCGTCTGCTTGGGATTCTCTCTCTTCCTCTCCCTCTGCCCTACCCCTCTCCAAAATAAATAAATCTTTAAGGAAAAAAAAAAAAGAATGAGGGGTCCTGGGTGGCTCAGTGGGTTGAGCCTCTGCCTTCAGCTCAGGTCATGATCTCAGGGTCCTGGGATCGAGGCCCGCATCAGGCTCTCTGCTCAGCGGGGAGCCTGCTTCTTCCTCTCTCTCTGCCTGCTTCTCTGCCTACTTGTGATCTTTCTGTCAAATAAATAAATAAAATATTTTTAAAAAAAAAGAATGGGCCTGGTTGCCAGCAGTAGTGACAAAGAACATGGGGCTCCACATGCTCACAGGTTGGGCAGGGAAGAAGGGACACTCCCAGAGGTTCCACCTGTCCACCCACCACTGCTTTTCGGCAGCACCCTGAGCTCCCTCTTGCTGTGTACCACGTTTCCGGAGAGTTCGCCATGCTGTGGCACGGAGCCCGGGCCGGGGCGTTTGATCTCAAGGCTGCAGTTCTGGAGGCCATGACCGCCTTCCGCCGTGCAGGTAAACAAGCGGGTCCAGGGTTTTCTGACCTGCGCTATGGGGCTGATGGGCACTTTGCCCAGAGAGGGGAAATCAAGTCACGAGACAGGCTGGAGTCTTGGCATGTGGAAATACCAGTGATCTAAAGGGACACAGGGTGAGGAGGAGCCGTGGAGCTGCAGCAGCAAATATGCAACAGTGAAGAAAACAGAGCCCTCGGTTACTTTTGGGTGTTGAGACCTTAGCCAAGCCACCTGCATGCACCTCAGCATATTGTCTGCAACCCAGGGATCAGATAACCAACCCGTGTTGTCTGGACAATTGTGGGCAATGATACATGTCATGGGCACAGGCTCACCAGTCCACAGATGGGAGCTGGTGGTGGTGGCGTGCACACAGCACGGAAGGACCCTTATGACGCACTCCTTTCTCTCACTGTGCGTTTCATATATTGGCAAACTGAAGCCCAGCAACAGAGAATGGCTCGCCTAGGGTCACACAGCGCGCAGGCTCAGTCTTACATCATGATGTCTGCGGGCTGCCCCTCTTCATGCTAGCCGCCTACCCCCTCCTTGGCTCTGGTCTCACCCAAGGTGTGGCCAGAGCTGATGCCCGGCCCCTCCCCACTTCCTGCTTCTGTCCCCCCCACAGGTGCGGACATCATCATCACCTACTATACGCCTCAGCTGTTGCAGTGGCTGAAGGAGGAGTGATGGCGACTGTGCACAAGACCAATAGCTAGAACTTTTCAAAGGGCCCAAGGCCTTGGAGAAGTGAAAACCAAAGTAAATGCTGCTTTAGAACTGTGCCCTTATGCCTTCTTCTTACTCATGTGCTGCCCGGCGCCCAGCAGCCCTGGGTGTTTTCTGCCAGCCTGCCCCATCTTACCACATGAGCCTCCCAGGCTCCCCCAGGCTTCTCCATCCCTCCCCCAGGTCAGCCCTGAGGCTCACTTCCATCACCCCAGCTCCTCCTCCTGGTGTGGCCTCAGCTTGAAAGCCACCAGGAGGTAAGGGCACAGGCATGGTAGGACCTCAGAGAGGGGCTTAGAGCATTGGGGTAGAAGAGGGTAAGTTGCATCTTGTATCGCGAGAAGCTCCGGAAACCCCAAGGCCTCTGGCAGCAGAGTTGGGCACCAGGACAGAGGCCTGGAATGACCTGTTCCAGTTTAGAGTTGAGATTTGCCTCAATTCCACTGGAAAGTGATTCCCACATAGGCCCATGTGGCCAGGCCGCCTGAGATCTCCCGTTCTGTTCTCAGCTATATACCCAAAGAAGAGTTACTTGTTAATGAGCAGAAATGCTGCCTGAAGATCAGAATTCGGAAGCAAATGGAGAGTTGCTGACTGTTGGAGATGCTACCACCAAAAAGGCTTTTCTGTTGAAGAGAGAATTTTTGAAAACATCTGCTTGGTACCCAGGCACGGTGCTGGATACTGGGATATAGCAGGATGGATCTCAGCTTGTCTGTCTGTGTGGAATCTGCAAAGAGAGCAGGGAGGCAGACGACAGTGAGAAAGCAAAGCAATTACAGATCGTAATTAGTGCTTTGAAGGAAAAAAAGGGTCTGAGACAAAATAACCAAGGGTGTCTCTTGAGAGGGTGGCCCAGAGCCCTCCCTGAGGTTGAGGGACAAGAAGGGATCCTTCCAGAGAGCAGAGGGAAGTGCCAAAGAAGCCATAAGAATGACAAAGTGTGCAAAGGTCCTGCAGTGGAAGGAGCTTGGCAAAGCTCCTGAGAGCCCCATGAGGAAGTGGGGGTGGGGTGATAGGACTGGAGGTTGGAAAGGTAGGCTGTGCACGTTGTAGGAAGCTTGGTCTTACTTGACATTGGATAGAAAGCAATCTGGATTTTTTTTTTTTTTAAGATTTTTATTTACCTATTTGACAGAGAGAGAGATCACAGGCAGGCAGAGAGAGAGGAGGAAGCAGGCTCCCCGCCGAACAGAGAGCCTGATGTGGGGCTCAATCCCGGGACTCTGAGATCATGACCTGAGCAGAAAGCAGAGGCTTAACCCACTGAACCACACAGGCACCCCTGGGCAATTCTTAACTAGAAGTTATGTGTGTTGCACTTTCCTACACACCGCTGCTGGTGAAAAGGGAAGGGTGAGCAAGGAAGAGGCTGGTTGGGAGGCTCTTCAAGACCCTACAGAGCACTGACCGTGACCTGGACTGGGGTGGTGGTGGAGAGAGGAGGAGGTAGATGTATTCAAGATTTGTTCTGGAGACAGAATGAACAGGTTTTGCCCAAACTGTTAAGTCTGGGGAACAGGAGGAAACAAGGATGCCCTCACGGGTTTCTAGCTAGAGCCCCTGGATGAGTGCTTTCTTAAGATTCATGTCATGTCTCCCCTAGTAAAAGTTAAGGTCCCAGCTAAGTCTAGCCTTTCCAAGTCTACCTGCCCACCTGCAAAGTGACAAATCCCAAGTCTAGGGCCAACACAAGCTCGACTTCAGACCTAAAAGCAGTACAATTCATTTTAAAACAGAATTATTAACTCCCAGCAGCACCTCTAGTCAGACCCGTCCCCTCTTGACTCCTTGTGTTTTCCGCAGAGCTGCAGCTGACCTGAGGACCTGATCTCATGCATTTTAGGAGGTAGCCAGTCGAAATCAAGGCTTGAAGGGGCATAAAGCTCCCGCCTCCAAGGAGCCTGAGCCTGGAACTCCCGGAACTCCCACCTAGAGGCCAAAGCACTAATTGAAGATGAGCCATTGATGGACCTCAGGGCTCTGACCGGACCAGAATGTTTGACCATGTTAGCATCTTAGCTTCTTGTGTCCTAGCTCTTTGACCCCTGTCCCCGAGCTCGTTTCTGGTTAATGTGGAAGGGAAGGTTCTTCAGGGCCATCTTAGACTCATCATTGCCAAGCTAATATGTGGCCTGGTTCTCGTAGGCATAAAGAGGCAGGAGACAGACATTGCTCTTTAGGCATAAACTCCACGGGAGGCAAACAGCTGCATGTGTCCAGAGCCCCCGGAAGTACACGTTAAGTGGACTGAGGAGTCTCCCTGAGGAGAACCAGGGTAGACTGTCACCAGTGGCGTGGTGACAGGTGGTGTGTGGTTCGTCACCAGGACCTGACTGGGTTTGAAGGTTCAGAAAACGCTTTCCTGAGAGGCTGTCATTTAAGCCTCAACCTGAGGGACGAGCAGCCAAGCTGAGAACATTCCCAGTAGAGGGAACTCTCTAGAATGAGCTAGAAGAACGCAAAGCAAGTATGGCTGGAGCAGAGTGAAGGATGAAGGAAGAGATGGCCTAAACTGGAAAGGGAGAGAGACCAGGCCCCAACCCTGTCGGGCTCAAAAGCCACGTTTATAGGAGATGGGGAGTCTTTCCAGGTGGTATTCCAAGAGGAAAGAAAGCCATTTGAAGGATTTTAAGCAGTGGAATGACACTCTGATTTTGCATTTTGTGAAAACATTTGACAGCACTGGCCAAGGGCAGATGGGAAAATGTGTAACCTGGACTGGTGTGACAGTGGGGTCGAAGAAGGTAGATTAGATGGGAAGGATGAACTTTTCTGGTGGGACATTTACTAAGATGGGAAAGCTTGGAAGAGAGGGTAGGGCGGGAGGCCTAATTTTAGCTTGGGTCTGCAATGAGGGAGCTGTATCTGGAGAGCTTATGACTCTCCTAAGGCCACTCAACTAGTTTGTGATAGAATTGGGTCTAGAGCCCTGTCACGGGAACATCAGAGCTAGGATTTGAACCCACGTTCTTCAACTGCAAGACCTCTGCCGTTAACTACTGTACCACACCATCTCCCAACACACAGTTGCCAGGTTAGGGATCCAACATGATGCGCTTATAATGGGGTAAACAGGCATCACGGTCTGTGTGACGTGGCGCCCTCTGGAGTCAGCATTTGTCACTGGAGGTGCTAGCTCTGTGTGTGTGTGTACAGAGACAATGGACAATGGTTTGGGCAGTCCTGGGGGATCTAGTTCTTCCAGGGTCCCAGTCTCCTGCAATGTGCCCTGCTCTCACTAGTGGTAATTTTATCCTTGTGCAGAGAGAACACAGTTTCCACAATCGGCGAGGCATGTTCTCAGATCTCCAAGCGTCGCAGCCAATTGGGGAGCCTTCAGGGCTTCTCAGTCAGACTTGACTTTAGTTCCCTCTGATGTGCCTGGTTAGATGGTAGCTTGTCCATTTCTTGTAGGACCTTCCTGAAGGCCACGATAACTAGCCATTTACGTTCAACCTGTGATCCCTAAAACTACAACCTCAGGGGGCATATGGTTGAGGGTCCCGATAAACAGGCATTTTAACTAGCCACTTTACTACCAATTTCCCAACTAGGAAAGGAGGAATCCTGAGCTGCCTCAGCCCGTGTGGACTCTTGTCAGTTCCGCAGATTGGGGCCCATGACTTGCCACACCCCATATTCTATTGTCCCACATATTTTGCAAGTTGCAGAAATCCAATTCTGTAGCAAAAAAGGAAATGATTGACTTTCACAGCGAGTTCAGTAAGGTCAGCTGTGGTGGGGTCAAGGGTTAAAGGCTCTCGTGGAGGCTGTGTCCTTCCCTATGTACATTCTTCTATGTTTGTCTCAGCTTAGCTTTAAGATGGGCTTTTGCCCCTTGATAGCCGCATGATCCTTATAACTCAGAATCCCAAAGAAAGCTCTTTTCCCACCATTCACGACAGATGTCTGGAGGTTTCTGATTGGCCCTCTCCGGTCACACGAAGCCTCTTCAGTCACAGTAATCCATGGCACGGGACATGTGGCAGCATAGTTGACCAGGTCTGCCTCATTACGTCATTAAACAGAAGTCTGGTGGAATCTCCGAGCTTTGCAAGTCTCTTTTGCCTGGAATGCTTTTCCCCCAAATCTGTGTGGCAGTCTCCTTTTTATTGCTAACATCTTGGCTTCCTCATTGCTTCCTTAAAAAGCCTACCTGGCCTCCAATTTAAAGTCACTCCCCAGTTACTCTGTATTAATCAGGATCCATGTTTAGTGGTCATACCAAGCCAAAGTAATGAGAGTTAAGATGGAAATGTTTCTCTCCAAGCAGTCCAGACCATTTCAACCACACAGTGTGCTGGTCCTGGATCCTGTCTTGTTCTGTCCTCCTCAACACATCTCGGCTTCTATCTCGTGGTCCACGATGGCGAGCCCAGTTCCCACCATTAGCTCCTCTCTTCAGTCAGCAGGAGAATGGCAAGTGGAGGCCATGATGCTTCTTTATAAGGGTGCAACCCGGAAGTTGCACATATCGCTTCTGTCCATGTGCTCATCTGAACTTAGTCCCACGGCCACACGTAGTTGTGTTAAGGGCTATTGGGAGAGAGTCTAGTGGGGACGCATGCACTCAGCTAAACCTCAGGGGCTCAGTTACTAAGGGAGAAGGGTAGGATGGAGATAGAGCCAAACGGCCACCCCTACCCCATGAAGTTTTGTAATCACAGATTCAATGGTCAGAACATCAAAGAGGTCTTTAGAGACCATCCAGTTCAACGCTCCTTGTACAGATGGGAGACAGACCCGGAAAGGAAACTTGTTCAAATTCACACAAGCCGATGACAAGCCAAGGCTGGGATTCGGGTCTCCAAACTCCACGATGCCCAGCACTCAAATCTGGGAAAGGGATTGGTTTTAGGGGGCGTCAGCTTTTCATGTGTTATCTTTTTATGTATTATCTAAGATTTTTTGTGTTCATGTATCTAACAAGGACAGATTCATGATATTTGTATAAATAAAAATAAATGAAAACATGACCACTGATATGAAATAAATGAAAACATGACCAAGGATAGATTCATGCTATTTGTGTAAATAAAAATATATGAAAACATGACCACTGCGTATATGAAAAGGCGTTCTCTCCGTGAGCCACAGAGAAATTCAAATTAACACCACAGCGAGGGGCCCCTGGGTGCCGCAATCTGTTCAGTGTCGGACTTGGTTTCAGCTCAGGTTGTGATCTCAGGGTCATGAGATTGAGCTCTGGGCTGGGCTCCACGCTCAGAAGGGTATCTGCTTGAGATTCTCCCTCTCCCCCACCCTATATAAATAAATCTTAAAAAAACAAACCACACACACACAATGAGATACCACCCTGCGCCCATCAGAGCACCCGAAGTTTTAAAAAGAGACAATGCCAATGGTTGAGAAACCTGGCCTTGTCCGCTAAAGCTCAACAGACATGCAGTTCATGATTCACGGTTTCCACATGCACGTATTCACCTCACAGAAATGTGTGCCTAGGTTTACCCAAAGACACACATACCCGAGGATGTTCCTATCAACGCTTTCTAATATTTGCAGTAACTGAAAACTGGATAACCCAAAAGCCCATCAACAGTAAAATGTAGTGGGCAGCCTGGCTGGCTAAGTCGGCACACAACTCCTGATTTTAGGGTCATAAGTTCAAGTCCCATATTGGGTGTAGAGCTTACTTTAAAAACACGGGCGCACATACACACACACAAGGGGCACCTGCGTGGTGCAATCTGTTGAGCATCCAATTCCTGGTTTCAGCTCAGGTCGTGATCTCAGGGTCCTGGGATCAAGCCCAGCATAGGCTCTGTGCTCAATGTGGAGTCTGCTTGGGATTCTCTCTCCCTCTCCTTCTCCTACTTGTTTCTCTCTCTCAAGTAAATAAATCTTAAAAACACACACACACAATATGGGCCACCTGGGTGACTTAGTCGGTTAAGCGCCTGGATCTTGATTTCTGCTTGGGTCATGAACTCTGGGATCAGGTCTGTGTGGGGCTCCCCAGTCAGCAGGGAGCCTGATTAAAGATTCTTTCTCTCCCTCTACCCCTCCCCCTACTCATTCTCTCTCTCTCTGAAATAATTTTTTATTAAAGATTTTATTTATTTGACAGAGAGACACAGTGAGAAAGGAAACACAAGCAGGGGAAGTGGGAGAGAGAGGAGCAGGCTTCCCATCGAGCAACAAGCTGAATGTGGGGCTCGATCCCAGGACCCTGGGATCATGACCTGAGCCAAAGGCAGATACTTAATGACTGAGCCACCCAAGTGCCCTTAAAATTTTCTTAAAGATTTTATTTATTTATTTGACAGAGAGAAACACAGCTAGAGAGGGAACACAAGCAGGGGGAGTGAGAGAAGGAGAAGCAGGCTTCCCGCTGAGCAGGGAGCCCAATGTGGGACTCGATCCCGGGTCTCTGGGATCATGACCTGAGCCGAAGGCAGTCGCCCAACCAACTGAGCCACCCAGGTGCCCCTAAATTTTTTTTTAAATAAAGCAAATTCTAAAAAACACAATAAAATGTGGTATATTCATATAATGGAATGTTACAGGTAGAATGACCTACAAATACACATAGCAACATGGATAAATTTTTTTAAAGATTTTATTTATTTATCTATCTATTTGAGGGAGAGAGATAGAGATAACGAAAGAGAGCATGAGTGAGGAGAAGGATAAGCAGGCTCCCCACTGAGCAGGGAGCCCAACATGGGGATCTATCCCAGGACCCTAGGATCATGAGCTGAGCCAAAGACAGACGCTTAACCAACTGAGCCACCTAAGTGCCCTCATGGATACATCTTACAAATAAAATATGAGTAGAAAAAGCAAGACAGGGACACCTCTCTCTCAAATGGAAAAATAATTAAAATATTTTTTTAAGCAAGACAAAGGAGTATATGCCGTATTATTCCATTTATAATCCACTCAAAAACAAGTTAAACTATGTAATTAGAAGTCAGGATGGTGGTTAGCCTTTGTGAGGGTAAAGCAAGTAGAAGTGGACCAGGTTTCTAGGGTTCTAGAAATGCTTTTTCTTAGAGTACTAGTTGTATGCATATGTTTACTTTGTAGAAATTCAAGGACATGTACATTTGTTTGCACTTTTCTCTATGATATACTTTAATATGTCAAGTAATTAAAAATTTTAAAGTAAAGAGATATGAGTCTGATGGCCCCGGCCTAGGTTTACTTACCTATGAGAGTATGAGATTCTCAAGGGTGAAGGCCGCACATGAAAAACTTGGTTTCCTCAAAGAGATAGGGACCAAAGACAGTGTTCAGCATAATGACGTGCCAGGTGTCTCCGGGAGAGTCATGAGGTCAGAGTCTACGCAGGACCAATCAAGAGATGAAAACCTCCAAGGAGAACTTCTGTTATCTTAGGGAGGAAACCATACCCATTAAGTGTACCCATTTTCTTTTCAAGTGAGCTCTACACCTAGTTTGCAGCTTGCATTCATGACCCCGAGATGGAGAGTCACACACTCAACCAACTCAGCCAGCCAGGCACCCCAAGTGTACCCATTTTTGAATTGGCCAATCAAAAAGAAGCTTGTTTTCAGAATAGTGAGGACCTGTCTTGGCTTTCCTGTGACACACAAGGCTTCTTTATCTCTGCTGAAAAGTTATTCAGAGAAAGAGACAGAACCTAAGGGCCATGACTCCAGAGGGCACACTCACGTAGATTATGATGGATTTGCCTGCCGTGTGCAACAGGTGCCTGGGGTTGAAATAGTTATGTGACCTAACAAAACCCTTAACTTCTCAGGAGACGCGACTATTTGAAGAGAATCATCTTCCAGGGGGTGGGCAGATGGGCAACACAGGTGAAGGGGAGTGGGAGATACGGGTTTCTAAGTACGGAGTAAGTCACAGGGATAAGTCGCAGGGATGAAAGTTACAGCACGGGGCTTACATTCAGTGCTATCGTAACAGTGTTGCTGGTGACAGATGGTAGCTATACTTGTGAGCAGAAGGTATACAGAGGTTGAATCACTATGTTGTACACCTGAAACTAATGTAACGTGTGTCAACTATACTCAAAAAAAATTTTATTACCTTTTTAAACTTTTTTAAAAAAGATTTTATTTACTTATTTGATGGAGAGGGACTCAGCGAGAGAGGAAACACAAGCAGGGGGAGTGGGAGAAGGAGAAGCAGGCCTCCCACGGAGCAGGGAGCCTGATGCGAGGCTTCATCCCAGCACCCTGGGATTAGGACCTGAGCTAACGGCATAGATACCTAATGACTGAGCCAGCCAGTCATTATTTTTACTATTTTTTAGGTAATGTCTATGCCCAATGTAGGGGTCAGATTCACAACTCCGAGATCAAGAGTCCCATGCTCTGAGCCAGCCAGGTACCCCTAAACATTTTTTTAAAAGAATCATCTGGGGCACCTGGGTGGCTCAGTCGGTTAAGCATCTGCCTTGGGCTCAGGTCCTGATCCCAGAGTCCTGGGATCCAGACCTAAGCAGGGGTCTGTTTTTCCCTCTCCCTCTGTGTGCTCTCTCTCAAGTAAATAAAATCTTTTTAAAAATTAAAAAGAATCATCTACTTCTCAAAGAACTTTTTCATATGCTCTCACTTAACCTTGATGTAAGCATGCTCTCTATATGGAGAAACTGAGGTTCCACAGACAAAGTTAATACCTTGGGAATTAACTTAGAAGCTGGCCTGGACTTCAGCTGGAAGTTATTTTGTTCAATCCCCTCATTTTGCAGATTGGAGACTGAGGCCCAGAGAAGAAAAGAATTCAATGAAAGATTCACATAGAGTCTGGTGGCAGAGCTGGGAAACCAGAACCCAGGGAATTGGGTTTTAGGTGACCCTGGAACCTAAACCATCTCAAACCTTCTGGGCTTCTGTGAAAAGCAGTCGGACCTCTAACCTCCCATTCACCCTTTCCACTCCCACGTCTAGGAACCTTGCTTGTAATGACTTTTGAAGTCAAGCTCTCCCTTGTTGGCCTAAGGTCTGTGACTCCACACTTTGTATTTTCTCCCAGGCCTAGGCCCACTGAGGATGAGGCAGATCTGAATGAAATGAACATGCCAGTCTTAGAATAGGAGGTTTTGTTTAAAAAGAAGTGGGGGGGGGGGCAGGAAGAAGGAAGAAATATATGCATGTTTGTGTGCTCCTAGGAAAATGGCATGATGACCTGAAGTGCCACTGCCACAACCCCTGGGGAGCGAGTGGGGGCCCAGAGGTCCATCCTCCTTGTCTTCCCACTTCCCCGGGGGCCACTGCCCTTGCTCAGTAAGCGAACTGCCCCCCCCACCTTTGCTCTTGCTATTTAGTAACTTGCAGTACCAGTCCTTAATCTTCACCTGGCAGCCATTCAGATCTCTGCCCCTCCCCTAACCTTCTGATCCAGAGGCCCGATATTGCTCATGGAGCCATTCTGATTTATTGACTTTATAGCAATCATCACTATCTGAAATCTTGTGTATTTACTTGGTCTGTGCCTCTCTCGGTTTCCATGAAGGCAGGAATCCTGTCTTTTTTCCCCATCCTCAGGCACAGAGAAGTGAATGAGATTGGGCTTTCGCTTTTTACTTTGTACACTTTGTATTTTAAAACATTTTTGAAGGGGCGCCTGGGTGGCTCAGTAGGTTAAGGGACTGCCTTCGGTTCAGGTCATGACCCAGGAGACCTGGCGGGAAGCCTGCTTCTCCCTCTCTCACTCCCCCTGCTTGTGTTCCCTCTCTGGCTGTGTTTCTCTCTGTCAAATAAATAAAATCTTAAAAAAAATTTTTTTTTGAAGATGATTATTTTTATATCAAAACAAAAAACCAAACAGGTTACTGCACAGGACTCTACCCTCAGCAGAATGTCTTGGGTTAGACAAGTTTCCAAATGAAAGCAATTCCTTCCAGTACCGACTGGAGACTCAAACCAGAGAGCGGCAACGCCTTGCCGAAGTCCACACAGCACTCAGCAAGCCAGGCTGGGACCCAGATCCCTTCGTTCCCAAATCAGCCTGGGACCTCCCGAGGGTGTCTGGATCCGAGGAAGGAGGAGGCGCCTGGGAGGAGGAGGGAGAAAGCGCAGAAAGGAGGGAAAGGGAAAGACGGCGGAGGCGGGGCAGGTAGAAAGGGAGGTGAGTGTGCAAGGTGACCCAGAGATACAAGGTGGGAAGCGAAGGGGCGGGACAGGCAACTAGAGGGAGACGGAAAGGACCGGGAAGGCGGGTGATCGAGGGCGCTGGGAGCCGGGAGGCAGGTAAGGGTGCGACGCGAAGGAAGGAGCGGAGAGGACCGTGTCAGCGGAGACGCGGAGGGAACCACTAGGGGAGGAGAAGGGAGGGAGGCGGGCCAAGGGCGGGGCCACAAAGGGCGGGGCCGGGAGGGGGCGGGCCTCCGGCTCCGTGGGAGCGGAAGAGCTCCCGCGCGGCTCTCCCGAGCGGGCCTGCGGCTGCGGCTTCCTCTGCACCGGCGTCCGTGCGGTCAGTTGGGTCCTGGTCGCGGGAGGCTGGGGACCGGGGTCCGCGCGGAGCGATCGGAGCCCGCTGGAGCTGGGAAGGGGCCCCGGGGGGGCCGGCCGCAGCCACGTCACACCCAGAGTAACGCTGCAGACGACAGATGTAGAGATGTCGCTGTCGTCCAACAGCGGGCTACCTGGACTTTGTCGCCATCGAGCCCTGAAGGTGAGGAGAAAGGCCGAGAAATCCAGGCTTGCAGCCCAGAGGCCTCAGCCCCGGCTTCCGGAAATGGAAAACGCTATGGGTCGGGAGCCAAAGCTCTTTGTTCTAGTCTTAACCTTGCCAGTGACGCCCAGCGTGGCTTTCTCTGGGCCTCTGGCTACCCACCAGTAAAGTGAGAGGGTTTTTGAATGGCTCTCCCTAATTTCCAGATTGACTTAAATTCATTTCCCTATCAGACTTCCCCTATGACTTGCCCCCAGATTCACCAGCCACTTCCCTTCCCCAGCAGCAACGTGGCTGGACTCTGAATTCTGGACCTTCAGGTTTCAGCAATCAACTGTGTAGGGCAAGAAGCTGCACCCAGCCCCTGGACAACAGGCTGGGGATTTATTTCTTGTGCATGGAATCAGTCTGGCTCTCCACCTAGGCAAACCTTGTTACCTCCAGTAAAGATGAACCTGAGGCTTAGAGACAGGACCTGGCTACTCTGTCTGCCTTCAGCCCTGTGCTGTGCCGATTCACCCAAATCAGATTGTTTTAAAAACCAAATTTGTCTAAGCATGATGCAGTAGAAGGGGCACTGGCCAGAGCCTGTAAGTTTGGGTTCTGGTGCTGGCTGTACATTTTAGGCTAGTATCTGCCCCTCTCTGCTCAGTCTTCCCTGATAAACAAGGGGTCTGTCACAGGGTCTGCAAGGACCCTATGTCTTTGGTATTGTTAGCAATAGTAATAACAATCATAATATTTTCTTTACCTTGACCTACAAAGTAGTAGACTTGTCGTTGACCTACCTCAGGGCCTTTGCACTTGCTGTTTCCAGTGCCAGGAACACTTAAGCACCTCCATTTCCTGCACAGTCGTTCTTCAGATCTCCACCAAAACTTGACTTAGGAAGTTCAGCACAAATTAGATGAGATCCCTGGGTGTATAGCTTTGTGGCACACGTTGACTTTGTTATACTTCAGTGTTTGTATAGTTCTTTGTCTAATATCTGTGTCTTCTATTCTTTAATGCTTGTAAATACCAGGAAGGCTGGAAATCTATCCCTAGTGTCTGGCACATAGTAGGTACCCAGAAATTTGTGGAATGAACAGATGATCTCACTTAATCCAACAATCATGTGAGGTTGGCACGTTGTGCTCCTCTTCAGTCAAAAGACAGAGATTCAGAGAGTGACACTCCTAGGGTCACACAATAAGTGGGCAGGATCAGAATTTGAACCCAGTCTGTCTCTGACTCCAAGGCCTGAACTTCCACCTCCCTGCTGTCTCATTACAGGATCTTCTGCTGTGAGGAAGTGCCACAGCTCCGACCCACAAGGCCTGGAAAGAGAAGACCTTTAGATTGTGAGGGTCAGGGGGTGGTCTTGTCCGGCTCAGTTTCTCTCTAGTCCCTGGAAGACTTGGGGTGGACTTGCCCCCTGTCTGACAGGCCCATGGCGCCTCGGCTACAGATACGACTGCTGACGTGGGATGTGAAGGACACACTGCTCAGGCTGCGCCACCCTGTGGGAGAGGAATATGCCAGGAAGGCTCGGGCCCACGGGCTGGAGGTGGAGGCTGCCACTCTGGGACATGCCTTCAGGCAGGCCTACATGACTCAGAGTCACAGCTTCCCCAACTACGGCCTGAGCCAAGGCCTCACCTCCTGCCGGTGGTGGCTGGATGTGGTCTCGCAGACCTTTCACCTCGCTGGTGTTCGAGACGCCCAGGCTGTGGCCCCCGTCGCTGAGCAGCTGTATGAGGACTTCTGTAAGCCCTGTACCTGGCAGGTGTTGGAGGGGGCCGAGGCCACCCTGAGAGGGTGCCGAAAACGAGGTCTGAGGCTGGGGGTGGTCTCCAACTTTGACCGACGCCTGGAGGACATCCTGAGGGGGCTGGGCCTGCGGGAGCACTTTGACTTTGTGCTGACCTCTGAGGCTGCTGGCTGGCCCAAGCCTGACCCCCGGATTTTCCACAAGGCCTTGCGGCTTGCTCAAGTGGACCCGGCAGTAGCAGCTCATATTGGGGACAGTTATCACTGTGATTATAAGGGGGCACAGGCTGTAGGTATGCACAGCTTCCTGGTGGTTAGCTCAGAGCCTTTGGACCCTGCAGTCAAAGGTTCTGTACCCCAAGAATGCCTCCTCCCCTCACTGTCCCATCTCCTGCCTGCCCTTGACCACCTAGAGGGCTCACCTCTGGAACTTTGAGTCTGATGAGGGAAGTCGCTGCAGCAAATTCTAGAGAGAGTGCCTTCCTTCCTGAGATCTGGCCTTTGCCCCTCTCCCTTCAGTGTCCAGATGCATTCTAACTATAAAGCTGAGAATACAGGCCTTTGAGCCCTGCTCTAGGCCTCTAAGGTGAATTATTTATCATACCTGTTTCCCTACCCCCCTCGCCTAGGAGATTCACCTGAGCTTTAAAACCAGGCAGATCCATACTTTGTTTCAGCAGCAAGGCACTTTTGTTATGGTAGATCTTACTGGAGCCCTAATATGCAAAACAGCAAGAAACTTCTAGGGTTGAAACAGGTTCTAGGGCCCTAGAGCAGGGCTCTGAAGCCTCTTCAAGTCTAACCCCCCCCCCCAGAAGCTGGAAATCAGAAGAGCTTAGTTTGGAAAACTGGGGTGCTAAGCTGTGCTGTAGGGACATGTCCTCTACGACTATATAGTGTAAACAGGATTTTAGACAAGGAGCATCCTAATTACATCATGAGAAGAAACTTCAATCACGCTTGCTGTGTTTGTCCTTTACATGCGTATATAACCCTCAAAGCTACCTAATGGGCAGAGGTAGTGGGACCTGCCTTTACAAGTGTGAAAAAGATTCAGGAGTTAAGTAGCCTGCCTGAGATCACAGCTCGAATCGGAAAGCCAGGGTTCAGATTTAGGAGTGCTGGACTCCAAAGCCCTTGGCTGTAGCACAGAGTTGCAAGGAGAGCTATGTCCTTGAGACAGTGTAGTGGAGATCCCGGTAGACCAGGGAAGATGTTCTACGGGAGGCCAGTTTCGAACCCTGGTCATAGGTATTAGCACGGAGGTAAGAGAGCACAGGGAACAGGGACTGGAGCTTGGGGTGGGGGGTAGCAGGAGTGTAGGACACATGGGGGGAATGACTGGAGACTGAAGGAAGTAGGGTGTGTTTTAAAAATTCCATGTCGCTTCCTGCCTCTCCCCTCTTCACACTCCTCTCCTCTCACACCAGCTTGGCATTTACCAGACTCTTTATTCCTTGCCTACAGTTATGTTCTGGTGCCAACAGCCGGGGAGGGCTCTGGAGTGGCCCCGAACTGCGGTGACATTTAGGTGGACAGAATAATAAGACATGCATTCCTGGCAGGAGGCCCATGAACTATGGACTGAGGGCTGCCTGAGTTAGATTGGCAGTTTGGGGAGCAAGGTGTGCAGGGGCCTTGAGGTGCCGAGTAGAAAAGGTAGGCTTTGACCCAGGTTTCTGGGCAGAGATTGTGCCCATGCAAGGGCAGGGAGGCTCAGACTTGGTGAAGTTTGGTGCCAAGCCCAGATGGCATTAATTCCCAAGTATCGGGCAGTGAGGACATGGGTTGTGAGCCCTGCTCCCAGAGCTGCAAGGGCCTCAGAAACCATCTCAACCAAAACAGCTGCCGTTCGGTCTGTGGACTAGATGTGATTTACCCAGTGTCTGGAGTAGATTATTGAGCACACTTAAGAGTGGAGAGGGCTCTGGCCCCCATCTTCGAGCCCAGGGGCCTGAAGTCGTAGGTAAGACTGCCTTTTTTCCTAAATCAAGAATATGAAGACCACTGTTCTAATGTGACCTCAGGGGACAGGAAGGCCCTTTCCCTGGGTTCCAGCAGTGCAGGGCCCAGAACCGTCCTGGGGCTCAGTGGCTGTGTATTCTGACCTGGGAGCACAGAGGGTGAGGAAGATCTCTTCCTAGCAGGCGCGCCTCTTTGGATATGAACTAGCACTTGGGGGAGTTGTCCAATTACCCACAAAGAACATGGAAGAAATTTTTCAGTCTTTTAAAATCTTTAATAACACATACATTCCCTATGTCTGGCTGCCCTGCTCCTTCAGCTCTCTGGGGCTTGAAGGCCTCACTCCAGGTCTCCCTGCAGTGCTTCTTGACGAGTCTATGACACACACCCTGGCACCTTTCCATCCATCCGTTCGCTCGCCAAATATTTATTGCCCAGTCGGTAGGCTCCAGGAACTACACTGGATGCCAGACATGACGTGGTGAACAAGACACCCCCAGAGGGGCTAATGCCTGGTGGATTTGGGAGACTAAGGCCCAGGGGGTAGCAGGCTGCCCACAGAGAGCCAGCATGTTGGGGCTTAAGCCAGACCTGAAACAGTCCTCTCCCTCTCCAAAAGCTGCCCGCTGGGCTGAGGCAACATCTGGGGAAAAGACGCTGAGTAGGAACACGGCCTGCAGGCAGGGTGGGAAGCAGACGGGGCTCCCAGGGGCCACAGGTCAGCGGATGATGGAAATGGTCTGGTCAGCCACGGCGAAGACTGGGAAGAGCGGCCCTGAGAAGGGCGCGTGGTGGGCGTGGAGCACGGTGCCTGAGGCCGGCTCGTAGAAGAGAAGTTCCTGTGCCTGCAAGTCCAGAAGCACGCCCAGCCGGGTTGGGCACCGCAGCAGCCTCAGGGGCTCATGCTGCCCGTCATGTGAGAAGCGGAACTCCTGGTCATACCGCGAGAAGACCCAGGAGAAGATGTTGTGGCCCAGACGAGAATCACTGCCGGAGCCCTTTCGGGGCAGCTGGCCCAGGGCCACACCCACCTTATAGGCACAGCTGTTCTGGACGTTCACTATCCAGGTGTGCAGCCCAGCCTGGAAGGAGGTGGCCGCGAGGGCATTGGGCCAGTGGTCAAAGCGCTCGGGGACATCAGCACAGGCCTTGGACTTTCTGGCGTTGAAGGTCAGGGTCCTTCGATCATCTGACAGTTGCAGAAAGGGGCTAACGGTCCTCTCGTCGATACGCACGTCCTCCGTGCCTGCCAGGAAGAATTCCCAGAGTCGCCCAAGGCCCACCCTCAGCCCTTACCTGGTCCTGCCAGACCGTAAAGGGCTTTCTCACCACTCACTGGAGGTGAGTTTCCTCACACAAGCCATTTCCTGTCTCTGAGCCCCAGCACCCTCATCTGTAAAATGGGGATCAATCAGACTTATTGCAGGGTGGATGTGAGGATCTAAAGTGCCTAGCATTAATAAGTGCTCTCTAAGTTGTGGCCATGACCATAACAGTTCTTATTAGTCTGAGACCCTCATCTGTAAACTCGAAAGAAGACCCAGAGAGAAGCAAGTTGCCCTAAGTCACACACCTAGTTGGTGGCAGGGCTGAAGGAAGACCCAGGATTTTATTCCCACATCTAGCATCCAGCACTGATCAGAGCGCATTCCAGCTGAGACCTGTGACCCCCAGATGGGATCTGTCTTTGGGGCACGGCCCCTGGGACCTAGGAAGCCTCAGATCTGTACTTTCCAACAACTCACTAAATGGAACTGCTGGCAAATCGGGCACTTTCTGATAACAGAACCCAGAGCAGACAAGCTGGAGCTTGAGCTAAACATTTAAGGCTAACACACAAGGGAGGGTTAAAAATCGAGGAACAAGTCAATCCATTACCCTAACCTCTCTGTGAATTGTGCAAACACCCCAACCAGGAGCACAGAAGCTTCCCTGTAACTTGGGGGATTCTGCTTGGAGAATGTCCACACTAAGTGGGAATTCCTGCAGGGAGAAGGGCATGTGGCTTTCACCTCCATGGCCTTAGCACGCAGCCCAAGGCCAGGCAACAGCCAGCCTGAGTCAGTGTCTGGTGAGTGAGTGAGTGAGGCAAATTCAGGCAGCTCAATTCTCGCTCCATGTGCTCTCCAATTGGCTAGTACCCGTATGTTCTTAAAGAGAAACTCGGTTTCCAAGAAATAATACTAAGCTGTCCCACTCGGGCAGGACAGAGCTGTGACTTAGAGGAACAAGACTTTTCTTAGAGCCAACAGAGCAGGTTGGTCTGGAAGGGGTCCCCTGACCCAGCTGCCCCAGGCCTGTCCAGAACCTTGGCTTCATGGACAAACTTGCATCTAGCATCACTGTTTGCTTTAGCTACCGTGCCAGACATTCTGCTCCCCAGTGCGACCCAGCAGTACACCCCAGCCAGCTGCCCAGCTGTTCCCACTGGCACTGGGCCCTAACAGCTCCTAACCTGAGAGAGACCCGAGAACCGCTGTCACCCAGAGCCGGGTAAGTAGTGGGCTCCGAATGCACTTCTCACTGAAGTTTAACTTGTCTGACTCCTGGGGATCCAAAATGCCCTCTGCTTCCTCGGTCCTTGTGGAGGGGGAAAACAAAACAAAACACAAAGTCAGGAAGGTTCTGGAAATGGATCTGGATCGATACAGGGTGATGGGAAAGGGACAGAAGTAAAATCTTCTTCCCATGAGGGTGACACTAAGATTGGCAGCCAGGCCCCAGACAAGAGCCCCCTAAAAGGAGGCTGGAGCCAAACAGGAAGCTGGGCTTTCCCTCGTGCCCCCGAGGGACCTTAATTCCAGCAAGACAGACAATTTCCAGGAAGGTTAATACTTGGTGCTAGTATTAGAACTTGGGTCGGGGCGCCTGGGTGGCTCAGTTGGTTGTGCAACTGCCTTCGGCTCAGGTCATCATCCCGGAGACCCGGGATCGAGTCCTGCATCGGGCTCCCTGCTTGGCGGGAAGCCTGCTTCTCCCTCTCTCACTCCCCCTACTTGTGTTCCCCCTCTGGCTGTGTTTCTCTCTGTCAAATAAATAAAATCTTAAAAAAAAAAAAAAAAAAAACTTGGAGTTGGTCTGTTCTACAGGAGAAACAACTTGCTGGGTCTCTAAGTTAGGAGCAGAGCAGGGACAGGACCTGAGCCTCTCCTGCACCAGTCTTTCCACTGCCCTGTCCTCTGTGGAGAAAATCTCACCTCCTTCCAAAAACCTACTGCAGCAAAACCTATTTGTTCAGTGATGAGGTATAGCCACTCCTCTGCTCTTAAAAAGCAAATACCCTTGAGGGATTCCACAAGAAAGGACTATCTGTTATCACCCCAACCACAAAATAGTTCTGGCCCTTTTGCTCCCAACAGCTACCTCTCCTCAGTTCACAGGGGTTTGGTTGGAGGGAATATAGGAAGATGCCTAGGAGGGGAGAATTACCATTTATTAAGTATCCC
>PITA01025630.1:0-24011 GCA_004023965.1 Spilogale gracilis
AAAAAAATTTAGTAACAATAAAAAAAAAAAAAAGGGGGAAAAAAAAACAAAAAAAAAAACAAAAACAAAACAAAACAAAACAAAAAATCACGGGAGATACCATTTCTTACCTATCAAATTGACAAAAACTCAAAATCTAATAAAACATTCTGTTGGCCAGGCTGTAGGAAAACAGATAATATTGCTGGCAGTAAATGACAAACTTACCATAATAAATTGATAACAGCTCTGTAGAGGGGAATTTGGCCCATATCTACCAAGATTACAGACACACTTATAATTTGATCCTGTAGTCCCACTGTTACCATCATTAAATCCAGGCAAGTGAAGCCCCTGCCCTGAGCCTTCTGCCACATGCAGTGGTTGAGAATCTGGCCAGCATGCTACATCCACATCAATGCCTGTTTTTATAAATAAAGTTTTATTAGAACACAGCCATGCCCACTTGTTTACATACTGTGTCCAGTTGCTTTCCCTCTACAGCAGCACAATTGAGTAGCTATGAAAGAGACATATAGCCTGAAAAGCCTCTCTGACCCTTTATACACACAAAAAGTTGACCCATCCTACTTTAAGGTGAATTCCTCAAATTTTACTTCTAAGTCTCCTTCAGGTAGCCAGGACTAGCCAGGATCAGCGGTGTCATCCAGATGGGGCAGCCCAAGCTGAAACTAATCCTATAGGCTCTAGTTGCAAGAAGCACCTCACAGATTTGTGAATCGCTGCCCAATTCCTGGGACCAGCCAGGGATGAGAATGGGCCCTGTCACCATTTCTTCTGTTCAGGGTGAGCCCCTTGTATGGGGTCAACTAGATGCCCCCAGGAAGTCAGACAAATTGTCTATGGAGTAGTCCCAAGGCTCTAGGGATGGCCCCAGTTCCAAGAAGGCAGCATGGTGGGCCAGTCACTCTCACTGGCCAGAATGACAATGGGCTGTAGGAATGCTGCTGACATATTAATTTGGAGGGACTGTCACATCAGAGGACAAGTTCAGAGCTCTGGGCCACTGAAGATTGGCTAAGAGCTAGCCCTTGGACTTGAGCCTCAGCTCTCTTTTGTCAGCATTCTGACTATAGCATTATCTCTGGTCTAGAGCATTGAAGGGTGACAGGGTGGTGGCAGGTGTCCTTTACCCTGTGTGCCCTCACTGCTTGCACCCAAGAGAATCTCCCTAATTTCTTGCAGCCTCCATGCCACTTGCCATGCTGTCTTCTTGGGGTGGCTGCTCCTTTCTCTGCTGATGGCTTTCAAGACCACTGCCCCATAACTGACCTTTCAGTTGATGTCCTGTCTTGCCTCCAGTTGATGTGATGGTGCCATGTTTCCCCAGGTCAGTCTTAATTTGTACTGGAGAAGGAATAGCCTTTTATCATGTGGATGGCACCATTCTACTCAACTGGCTTCTGGACCCTCTCCTAGCCTCCCCCCTGGTGATAGTGTGTTAAAGAAATATTCAATGACACTTGTTAGCGATTGTAAAGCAAGCCTTATTCAGGGACTACTGCAATGGGATGTTGCAGTGGAAGAGACAGATCCTCAACTTTGAAAACAACATGGGCCAGTGGGGAGCTGTAGCCAAAGAGTGGGGTGGGGGGTCAGTGGATGGAAAATTACTGGGAGAAACCATCAAGGGGGAGTGGCATTCTGCCTCAGTGGCCGTAACAGGATTCCTGCTGAAGACAGATCCATGTGCTTAGACATCATCACCTGGGGTGCGGTGGAGGATGATGGGCCCAATCAGATATCAAAGTTTGATCAGATATCAAAGGTGGGGGGTTCTGATTAAACTTATTTAGTAGGGTTCATGCTAAAACTGGATTTGATAAGGAAGTGCACAGATGGACCTAGGAGAAGTTTCGGGAGCCTGATCAGAGTTTGAATCTTTGGGTGTGGTCAACACGGAAAGAAATCACATCTCAAATGCCATAACTACAGCCTAAATGCTCAAGGGAAGACATGGTTGAAAGATGTGTTGTAAATGGCTAACAGACACATGAAAAAATGTTCATCATCACTAGCTATCAGGGAAATTCAAATCAAAACCACACCGAAAGACCACCTTATACCAGTCAGAATGGCCAAAATTAACAAGTCAGGAAACAACAAGTGTTGGAGAGGCTGCGGAGAAAGGGGAACCCTCTTACACTGTTGGTGGGAATGCGAGTTGGTGCAGCCGCTTTGGAAAACAGTGTGGAGATTCCTTAAAAAATTAAAAATAGAACTACTCTATGACCGTGCAATTGCACTACTGGGCATTTACCCCAAAGATATAGATGTAGTGAAAAGAAGGGCCATATGTACACCAATGTTCATAGCAGCAATGGCCACAATCACCAAACTGTGGAAAGAGCCAAGGTGCCCTTCAACAGATGAATGGATAAAGAAGATGTGGTACATATATACAATGGAATACTATGCCTCCACCAGAAAGGATGAATATCCAACTTTTGTAGCAACATGGACTGGACTGGAAGAGATTATGCTGAGTGAAATAAGCCAAGTAGAGAAAGTCAAGTATCACATGGTTTCACTTACTTGTAGTGCATAAGGGGTAATATAGAGGACAGTAGGAGAAGGAAAGTAAATGGGAAGTAGGGTAATTCAGGGAGAGAAACGAAACATGAGAGACTTTGGACACAGAAACAAACTGAGGGACTTGGAGGGAGGGGGGTGGGGAGGTGGGAGAGCCTGGTGGTGGGCACTGGGGGCACCTATTGCGTGGAGCACTGGGTGTGGGGCAGGGGCAATGAATCTTGGAACACTGAAAAAATAAATTTAAAGTAAAAAAAAAAGAAGAAAGAAAGATGTGTTGTTCTACACTTAAGCTCTAAAATTCCAAATGGTAAATTGAACATAAGAAAACATTACCGCTCACATTTTGATGCACACCTGCAGTAGCCCAGCATCTGTGGCTACCATCAGCACAGCCCAGGAACAACCTTTGAAAAAGTCACTGGAAGCCGGTATCCCCTGGGGGCAAGATGATGTGACAACACGAGAAGAGCTGTCAACAGCATATAAATAAATGAGATTAGAGGACAGAGGCCACATCATCTGTAGAGCCCCCCCCCCCACCCAGAGGCCCTGCAGTTTGGGTTCGGGACCACAGCAATAAAGCAAATATTGCAATAAAGCAAGTCAAATGAGTTTGCTGGGGTGGCTCAGTTGGTTAAGCATTCAACTCTTGGTTTTGGTTCAGGTCATGATCTCATGGGTCGTGAGATCAAGCCCCTCATGGGACTCCATGCTGGACATGGGGTCTGCTTTTCCCTCTCCCTCTTCTCCCCCCACCACCAAAGGCATAGATAAGTCTTAAAGTATATACCTTAGTTTAAAAATATTTTATTGCCTAAAAATGGTAACATCTGAGCTTTCAGCAATTCTTAATCTTGCCTCCAATTTGATGGCTGTTGACTGGGCAGTGTGCTGGTGGCCGAGGGTGGGGGTGGCTGCGGCAGTCTCTTAAAAATACGCCAACAGCGATGTCTGTCACATTGACTGACTCTTCCAGTGACCAGCGATTCCTCTGTAGCACACAATGCTGTCTGGTAGTGTTTTACCCACAGTAGGACTTCTTTCATAATTGGAGTCAAACCTGCCACTGCTTCCTCAACCATGTTTATGTAACAGTCTCTAGCCTTGTCGTCATTTCACCTGCCGACGGCGTCTTCCCCAGGAGTAGATTCCATCTCAAGCAGCCACTTTCTTTGCTCACCCATAAGAAGCAACTCCTCATCTGTTAAAAGTTTATCATGAGATTGCAGCAACTGACACACAATCATAATTGAAAACCTTGAAATACGGCAAGAATTACCAAAATGTGACACAGAGGAAGGAAGTGAGTGCCGTGGGGAAAATGTTGTAGGTAGCCTTACTCAGCACCGGGTGCCACAGATCTTCCATTTGTAAAAAAAACACACACACACAATATCTGTGAAGCTAAAAAACAAAACAAAACAAAACAACCCAAAGTGCACAAAAGGGAAGCCTGTAAATGGATTCAGTCTACATTTTGGTTAAGTTAACCTGCATTCCATGAATGACTCTGAGCCCAGGGTTGGGTAGAAAGTAAAGTCCCACCTAGGTTGAACCTGCCTCATGATGGTAAAACCGAAAGCTTTGAAAGAGAAAAAAAAAAAAGGGCACCTGGGTGGCTCAGTTGGTTGAGCGACTGCCTTCGTCTCAGGTCATGATCCCGGAGACCCGGGATTGAGCCCCACATTGGGCTCTCTGCTCGGCGGGAAACCTGCTTCTCCCTCTCTTACTCCTCCTGCTTGTGTTCCCCCTCTGGCTGTGTTTCTCTCTGTCAAATAAATAAAAATCTTTAAAAAAATTTTTTTCTGAAAGAGATAAAAAGAACAACAACAACAACAAAAAAAACCCAAAATAAAACAGAAAGCTTTGAAGGTGATTTCAGGAAGGTTTTTCCTCCCAAAGGCAATAGGTAGCTTTGGAATGGACATAGGTCTCCCTCATCTTGGTTCCGCTTTTCTTGGTGAATCAACAGCTGATTCTCACATTAGCTGAGAGGGTTGCCGTCATCAAGCACGCAGTGTGAGTGTGTATGCATGCACGTGTGAGAGTGCCCGGGTGCGTGTGCACGTGTGTGCAGTTCAGACCCGATCATCAAATCTGCACCAACACTATGATGTGCCCTGGTGCTGGACATCACCACCAGAAGCACCGGGAAGGTAGCTCACACCTTCCACTGCCTGGGGTTTGTTAAATAGTTTCTCTTGAAAGGACATCCTTTTAATAGAGGACTTTGTTGCTGTCGCTATGAATATTCATGATACATTCATTGCAGAGTGGTTTTAAAAAAATTATTACTTGTGTTTTGATTCTCTAGTGCCTGAATGGTTTCTGTTAATAGCATGTCAGAAGTTGAATGTAACAAAACTCGTGAGCAGCCTGTCTATAGAATGAATAGCTCATGATAGATGCTAATTGAGTTTGGCATAATCTTGTGATTTCATATAGCTTAATATTAAAGAGATGGGGTTTCTAGGCCCCCATGAAAGCTGATCTAGACCATGAGGGAAGTTAACGAATTTTTATTAAGTGCCAGATGTGAAGCGGCTTCTGCTTTCAGCACTGAAGAGAATCCAGAGGATGAAATGAGCCTCTTGTGGCTCATGACAGGTGATCTGTGAGAGGGCGGTGGATTTACATATGAGAAAACCCATAGCAGTTTTGGAGAAAAGCAAAAACTGCAAACTAAATGTCCACCAATAGACGAATAGTTAAAAAATTATGGTACACAATTTGCAAAATATATGTAAAATATATAACCATTGCATACAATCATATTTTCTAAAAACATTTAATGACATGGTGGAAATTCTCACAACGTAAGTGAAAAAAATAAGGACAGATGCTGGTTAATCTTATTTATTGTGGACTGCCTTCCACCTCCCCTCACTGGGGAGAAACAAACAACCAAACAAAAGCCCCTTGGGTTTATCAATTTTCCTGCTAACTTAATGCAAGGAAATGAATACAACCCAGGCAGGGAGGAGTCAATACTTCGGGAAGGAAACGAATCCTCATAGAGGTCAGTTTCATAATTTCAGATCTTATTTTAGGAATACAAATCAGAATTTCACTGTATCTGTATCCCCGAGAGTCTCCGTCTCAGCCCCCACCAGCTGGCGACATCCACCACTGAGCCCCATGCTCACTGCTGCCCCTTGATGGAGTCACCAGAAACTGCAAGGCAACAGCATGGGGAAGCATGGGGAAGGGAGCAGGCAAGCTGTGATATTTGCAAGAGGGGCAGGACTTAATGAGTGGGTTATTTCTCCAGGGATGAGTGGCAGTGTGCTCAAGGGAAAATGAGGAGGCTGGGGAAACCAAGGAGACTAGGGAGAAGTGGGAAGAATTCAGGTGAGTGAAGTCCACGTGGCACAACCCGGAAGACTTAGCCAGGATTTCTCAATGCTTCACATCAGAGTCACCCCAGTGCTTCTACATCAACCCTATTGAGGGAGTCATGTGGGGCCTGGGCATCTCACCACCCTAGTGCAGAAGTCGAGAATGATAAAGCACAAGTATAGGAGGCCGGCATGCTCCAATCAGCTCCCCACTCTGCCCAATTAAGTATGACTTTATAGCAGCTGTTGAATCCTTCATTAAAGGACTCCCTACCTTCTTTGGGGCGGGTATACCTGCTTCAGGGAGAGGGTCACTGGAGAGGCTAGCCTCCTGTCTCACCTGGAGTGAACCATGGCAGCCCCCTCGCTGGGGACTGCTGAACATCAGGAAGCATCTGGGGAGGGCCCCAACTTGATGGGACATGGGAGGCACATGCTTTTGGGACAGACATGGAAAGGGGACTCAGTGTCTTTGGCTGGAGACAGGACTCAGTGTCTTTGGACTGGAGAACTGGGGGTGGGAAGAAAGGCAAGACATGTATGTGTGATGTGTAACTGTACATTTTTAAGAAATTGGAAGGAAACACCAACATAATAATAGCAGTTATCTTACATTGAGATTTTAGATGATTTTCTTTTCTATTCATGCTTCTCTATATTTTTAAAAATTTCTGCAGCAAACATATTATTATTATGGTTGTTTAAAGCTATATGTCCTACCGAAAAAGCAACCTTGGCCTTCCAAAAATATGTTCTAAATGGGGTTTTCTCTTTAAGGTTTTATTTATTTATTTGAGAGAGATCAGGAGCAGGAGGAGGGCCACAGGGAGAGGTAGAAGCAAGCTCTCCGCTGAACAGGGAGCCCAGTCCTGGCTGGATCCCAGGACCCTGAGGTCATGACCTGAGCCGAAGACAGATGCTTAACCAACTGAGCTGCCCAGGCGCCTATAAATGGGGTTTTCAAGTGAAATTTTCTGGTGCGGTATTCGCTTGGCTCTACTGGTTATGACAGAGCATGTCTTTACGTGGAGAACACCACCACCCAGGCTACCAGCGGTCACTGTCATCAGTGCTAAGATAATGAACTGTCACCGTCACAGGACAGTGACTCAAGGATTTTCTGCACTCTTTCAAGTTGAGCAAGTGATAGAGCCAGGAACACACAGGACAAGAGCTCTTCACTTTCTAGACTTTCAAAACCTCTATCAGACATACATTGGGCAAAATCTATTCTAACTTGTTTTATGAGTGTTACATACCACGGTGTCTCCTTAAGCCCTGATGTGCAACAAAATATATTAAATACATCCTCCTCCTGATCGGATCATTGGAGTATGCTGCCTTTGACCCGACCCTATCAGTCACCTCCGTGGGAACACACCAACAGAGGTAACTACTAACAGTAGGAGCCCACAAAAGTAAACGGGTAAAATACAGACTTCTGGGGCCCATGTCATCCGGTAAATGGAGATGACTTGATTATTTGGAGGAGATCTTGGCTTCTGAAGCTACTATGTCAAATAACAAAAGTCCTCCTTTGGTCATCTCTGTGATGGAGAAACACAGGTAGAGTCGCTTTTGAGTTTTGATTCAGAGATATGATGAAGCATTTCCCTGAGGAAGAAATTTAGACTTCTTGGTCATTTATCCGGAAAGCTGAATAATTTCGGGGCAGAGGAAAATGTGGTCAGTGGCCTCAGAGTAATCAGCACTCTAAGCAGCTTGCAATGCAATACTCTTCTGTGTGGGTTAATGGGTACAATTAACACCAAAATTAGATACCATATGTGAGTAATTGAGGTTATTTAACACTGCTATTGACTATATACATCTCTGGACTGTGGAGCAGGTAGACTCAGAATTCATTAGAGAGTGTAATTAGCAAGACTTTATTGGATTTCATTATTGGCTCCAGAGCAGATTTGTATGGGAAACACCTCGGTACGTAGTTGTCTGAGAAAGACTGAGCGGCCAGCATTTCCACATTCAGATTGAAATGCTTAAAACTGTATTTTCAGAGGCTGACTTGGTTCAGCAAACTAAACTTAATCTCATCATATTCTCCCTCTCTCCAATCTCCTCCACCTTTCTCCAGTCTTTCCCCTATACTCAAGCGAACTTTTCTGCCCAGCCATCAAGGTCCTTCCTAATTCTCCCTATCACTTGGTTCACTTGGGCACAAATGTTGGTGTCAGGGCTGGCCTCGACATTCTCCACTTCATCAACTGCACTCACTTCTGATCTTCCTCCATGGCTGACTCCCATCTATCCCTGGACAAAAAATATCCTTTATTGAGATAAAGAGAGCCAGAAGGAGGTAAGCCCATGGTAGAAGAAAAGAGGATGAATATTGACTCTGGGAGGAGGGCAGTCGTAAAAAGCTTTCCTGAAATCTAATCAGATGGAACCTTTGAGCAAAGGTTTCCAATGTGGGATACCTGCATGGCTCATTTGGTTAAGTGTCTGCCTTTGGCTCAGATCATGATCCCGGAGTCTTGGGATGGAGTCCTAAGTTGGACTCCCTGCTCAGTGGGGAGACTGCTTCTCCCTCCCCCCACTGCTGACCCTGCCTCACCTGGGAAGCTTTTATAAACCCTTGCCACCTGGTCCCACACCCCGAGATTCTGGTTGAATTTCACTAGTGCGGGAGGGGCGGCAGGGATCCAAACGTTCTCACAGCATCTAGGGGAATCTAAAAGGACAGCCAAGGTAAGAATGCCTCAAGAGCAGGGCTTCTCATACCTCCATGTGTTGGTCAGTCCCTGTGGTGGGAGGCTGGGGGACTTTGTTGCAGTGAAGATTCCGGTTCAGTAGGTATGGGGTGAGGCCTGACATCTTGCATTCCTAACAAGTTCCCAGGGGCTGCCGGTACTGCTGGATGACACTGCAGAGAAACAGTCTGCACCCCCACAGAAACTGAGATGAAGCCCAGGTGTTGTTAGACGGAGTCTGTGCAGGTGCGGAGGATAATGACCGTTTGGATGCCGGGTAAACGTAATTCAGGTTTCCGCGGGCCTCAGCAGCGGGTGAGTTCAAGTAAGGGCTCAGACTGACTGACGTGTTTACAGTACTACTCAAACAACCTGCTTCTGCTCATCCCGCCATTTGCATATCAGCACCTCCGCTCCCTCCTTAAGTCTCACCCAGCGATTTCTAGGTGTCCCTGGCGGGGCGCTCCACTTCAACCACAGCCTCTCAGGATCGTCTGGTTCATGCCTCAAGCTCGGGCCACCTCTCTGGGAGGGCCGTTACTGCTGCTGGTGCCAGGCCGCGCTCGGGCCGCCCCGGGGCCCCTCCGAAGGCACCGCGGAACCTCGGTCCAGCGCAGCGCGGGTTCTGGTACCGTCTACGCAGCAGCGGGAGAACGCCACGCAGGTTCCTCCAGCTGAGCTCGCTTCCTGCAGCTCCAGCCCGCCTCTCTTCGTAATGCCATCAGAGTCTCCCCGCAGCTCATCTCCAGGCCGAGTCCATGGGCGGGTGAAGACACAGACATCATCTCTGGCTTGGCAAACAAGAAGAACGTAAATTGGCTCCCAGTGGAAAAATCTGCCTCCGGGAACTGAGTTCCTCGCCCGGAGAAGAAATTTGGAAGTGGGAGCAAGATGGCCAGTGCTGCTGGAGGCGGGGTGGGGGCCGGGGCTGCCGAACGCCCCGGTTTCTTGAGTGGGAACATCACCCCTTTTGGATTGTTTCAGGATGCATGTGGAAAGTCAGACAATTAAGCAATGAGACGTTTAGACAATGTTGAATGAAATTGTTAAAATGCAAACAATAGGGAGATACAGTCTCGCTGCCCATCCGCAGCGGCCCTGCTCCTAGGTAAGCCACTGGCAGGCCTGTGTCAGCCTTACCCCACTGTCTGGGGGCTCTAAACCATGCTTCTACCTCAGCTTCACGATTACTTGGTTTTAAGCAGTTATTTACTAATAACCAACGTGAAAAATGTGCCATTTGATTCACTTTCGCCTCTACCTTCTCCGCCCCCCCCCCTGATTTTGTTGGTTGCGTTTTTTTTTTTTTTTTTTTTTTTTTTTTTTTAAAGATTTTATTTATTTATTTGACAGAGAGAAACACAGCCAGAGAGGGAACACAAGCAGGGGGAGTGAGAGAGGGAGAAGCAGGCCTCCCGCCGAGCAGGGAGCCCGATGTGGGACTCGATCCCGGGTCTCCGGGATCATGACCTGAGCCGAAGGCAGTTGCTTAACCAACTGAGCCACCCAGGCCCCCTAAACCGTTGTTTCTTGATCCATAATCTTTAGATACTGGTTTTTCACTTACTGATGTGATGCGCCCGGGCAGATTCCTCTACCTCTCTCTCTTTCTTCCTGGTAACTGGGTTATTTCATCAAGTTTCTTTTAACAGCATCAAAGAAACAGCCAAAGTAAAAGCAGCGAATCACTGATGTAGTGATCGGTAATATACTGGGCACACAGCGAAAAAGACAGTCTGCAAACGGGAGCTCCCACACCGGAACGCAGAATGAGACTCGGGGGCGGGCGGGAGGGGGCGGAATAAAGCAGCTTACCTAATGAGAAAGCAGTGACTGTTCATTCTTCACAGTGATTGTTTGCAAAACTAGAATTCTCCCAAACGATGGGAAATTAGCCAGGGGTTATCTCATATCAACCTACGGGAGCAGTTTAAGTTTCGCTTATGATTTCCAGAGGCATAAGTAAGAAATAACCCAGGTTAAGTTAGCTTTGCAAAATAAGCCGGATTAAGCTTTGCTTGTATAAGTAAACTGGTTTTGTCTGCTCGGGGAACTTTCAAGGCTGGTCTCTGTTTGTTTTTTTATTTTAACAAGGGAAAACAGAAAGTTATGCTTAAATAAACAGTATTTTTAGCAAAGGACCAGGGCAGGCTGACTGAACGCACAGAATGGGAAATTTGTCCTATGGCAGGCATGCCTCCCCGAGGGGAGATGCTGAGAGTCAAGGGCAAATTGATTCTCTTCCCTTAAATGCCATTAAATACTGAACCATATATGTCACTGAAACATGGAGTGTCACTGAAAAGGAACCCAGGATATATTTCATTTCTTTTACTTTGGGAATAAATAGTCTTGTTCAGTTTTCCCGCCCTGGTGTTTCAAAATTACCTTTTTCCTTGATGATGGAGAAAAAAAAATTACCCTATTGTTCATATCGTCCAGCGATTTAATGCATTTTAAGTATGTGCATATGTACACTGACTTCTTTCTAGGACGATTTGTATAGAGGTCATCCTGGAATTGACTTTTCCTTACCTTCTTTAGTTAGTTCCCCTGTGCTTGGGGATTTATGCATTGTCTTTCTTCAATTTATTTTTCCTTTTGCTGCAGTGGATCCCTAAATTACTTTTTCAAAGAAAAGTCTAGAGGTATTTGCATGTCTGAAAATGAGTTTTTACAAGTCTGAAAATGTATTTTGCTCCCCTAATATCTGATTAATGTTTTGATTAATTCTCCATTTAAAATTCTTTCCTCCAGAACTTTGAAGACATTTCTCTATTGCCGTCTAGAATTTAAGCATCACTGAAAAGAAAGCAATGCTTCAAAGCCCCGAGCCAGACTCCTGGCTTGACGTTCTGGTCGGCCACCTGCTTACTATGCGGCCATGGGGTAAGTTCCTCAGTATTTTCATCCAAAGAAATGATGATGATGATGATGAAGATGATATATAAGTTAGCTAATATATAAAGTGAAGCAGCTCTTCACACATAGTGAGCCCTATGGAAGTGCTAACTCCTTTAAGAAAAATTAATTTTACCATTGTCCTCGTCTTGCATGTATCCTGGGTGTTCTGAAATATACCACAGTTGTGTGAGTTTTTGTGTGCTCCGTGAACTTCCTTAGCAGACCTTTTCAAGTATCTTCCTTTGGTTCTGGGAATTAGAAAAACTTTTTAAAAATAATTTTATGCCTCCCCTTTCTCTCTTTTTCCTTTCTCAGACGTCTTGGCTAAATGTAAGCCCTTTTGGATTAAGATGATGTGTTTCTTCACCACCCCCCCCTACTATTTTTCATTTTTCTGTCTTTTCTATATTCTGGGAGATTTTCTCATCTATTTCTTCCACCTGATTTATTACATTCTAAATTTCTGCATTCATGTCTTTAATTATCACAAATGGTTTCTTGTTCTGTGCTTCTTTTGGTTCACTTTGAAGTTTTTAATGGATGTAATAGCTATCCATATCTCTTTGTGGCACTTAGTTAGATTTGTTTTATGATCTACAATTTCCGTTCCTTCTAGGATATGATGGACCATAGTCCTTCGTAGATGCCTCACTTCTTTTGAACAGTTTTCTTATGTTTTAATCCTTTTCCACAGTATTAATTTCACCCTCCTGTAAATGACATTTTTAAAAAATCACATTTTGCTCCTCTCTGTAACTAGGACATAGACTTTGTTACTGCCAATCAGAACATGCTCCTTTGAGAAGTTTGATTCTAAAGTGAGTTACAGGAGGAAACAGCAGAACTCCTGGCATCTATTTTGCATTGTGGGGAAACAGAGGCAAGGTTTCTCTGGGATCTGCAGCAGGGACCACAGTGCTCCCTTACCAGACTAGGTCCAGAGTACAGTTCTGAGAGATGTTCTGGGACACTAAGCTCAGAGTTGATGCCTCCCGTCCTATAAAGTTTGTCTAAGATGCCTAACACCCAAAATAAGTACTTTCCTGATAGTGACTTTCTAGCTGGATTTACCCCCCATATTCCAGATTTTTTTTTTGTTTCAAACTGCTCATATTGTCAAACTGCTCACATGGACATCCAATGAACCCCACCTCTTGGTTTTCATGTCCTTGTGTTATCATCTTTCACTGAATGTGGGCAGGCTGGGCATATTGGTTCACTTCTAATCACTATAATATGGCAGACGTAATGGGGTATCACTACTCAGATTACATAATAAACAGAGCAGAACTTCCATTTTGGGTGCTCCCTCTCTCTGGCTCATTTGTGGGTAATTCACCCTGGGAAAATCCAACTGCCATTTCCTAAAAAAGCCTTGTGGAGAAGCCTACGTGGCAAGATTCTAAGGCCTACCAAAATCCATGTGAGTGAGTGAGCTAGGAAACTAGGTCCCCTCACTCTCATTTGAGCTTTTGAATGAGACCACAGCCCCAGCCAGTAACTTGACAGCAGTGTCATGAGAAATCTAGCTAGAGGCACCAGTTAAACAGTACCTGATATCTGACTCACAGAAACCAGGAGGGAATAAAGGTTTGGTGTTTGATAGCATTTTGCACAGAACTAGAACAAGTAATCCTAAAATCTGTATGGAACCACAAAAGACCCCACAAAGAAATCTTGAAAAAGAACAAAACTGGAGACATCACAATCGCATGTTTTAAACTATAATACAAAACTATGGTAATCAAAACAGTATGGTACTGGCATAAACATAGACTCAGAGAGCAATAGAACAGAATAGGGAACCTAGGAACAAACCCACAATTATATGCTCTATTGATCTATGACAAAGGGGACAAGAATATGCAATAGGAAAAGACAGTCTCTTCAGCAAATGGTGTTGGGAAAACTGGACCACTTTCTCCCACCATACACAGAAATAAACTCAAAATGGATTTTAAAAACCCTAAAAATCCTAGAACAGAGCACAAGCAGTAATTTATCTGACATCAACCATAGCAACCTTTTTCTAGATCTGTCTCCTAAGGCAAGGGAAACCAAAGCAAAAATAAACCCCTGGGACTACATCAAAATAAAAAGCAATGCCCAGCCAAGGGAACAGTCAACAAAACAAAAAAGATAACCTACTGAATGGGAGAGGATATTTGCAAATGATATATCTGATAAGGGGTTAATATCCAAAATATATGAAGAACATATAAAATACAACACCAAAAACTCCAAAAAATCTAATTAAAAAATGGACAGAAAACCTAACCAGACATTTCCCCAAAGAAAGACCTACAGATGGCCAACAGACACATGAAAAGATGCAACGTCCCTCATCATCAGGGAAATGCAAATCCACAGTGACCTATCCCCTCATACCTGTCAATGGCTAAAACCAACAACGCAAGAAACAACAGGTGTTGGTAGGGATGCAGACCAAAAGAAATCCTCATGAACTGTTGGGAAGGCAAACTGATGCAGACACTGTGGAAAACAGTATGGAATTTACTAAAATAATTAAAAACAGAATTACCATAGGATCCAGTGATTTCTCCACTGGGTATCTCCCCAAAGAATATGAAAACACTAATTTAAAAAGATATGTGCACCCCTGTGTTTACTGAAGCATTCTTTTCAATAGCCAAGATACAGAAGCAACATAAATGTCCATCAATAGATGAATGGATAAAGAAAATGTGGTGTGTGTGTGTGTGTGTGTATATGTATTCCACAGAATGGAATATTTCAAAGATGAAATCTTGCCATTTGCAACAACATGGTTTGATCTAGTGGGTAGAATGGCTAAGTGAAATAAGTCTGCCAGAGAAAGATAGATAACATATGATTTCACTCATGTGGAATTTAAGAAACAAGCAAACACAGAGAAAAAGGAAACAAATCAAGAAACAGACTCTTCACTGCAGAGCACAAACTGGTGGTTACTGGAGGACAGGTGGGTGGGGTGATGGGGGAAATGGCTGAAGGGGATTAGGGGTACACTTGTGATGAGCTGACTGATGTACAGAATTGTTGATCACCAGATTATACATCTGAAGCAAATACAATTCTGTTAATTTTTTAAAATTATTTAATGAATTAAAAAAGTGGTGTTTTCAGCCCCTAAGAGGATAATTTGTTAAGTAGCAGTAGCTAAATAGTAGAGGCATTGAAAACTTAACTTGGTCTAAAACCAGACTCCTGAACTTTACTCATGCCCCCAATGGGCTCCTCTTCTCAGAGACTCCCTCGTCTCCGTGAATGATTGCCCTGTCCTTCCAGTGGCTGAGACCAAAATCTTGGAATCATCCTTGGCTTCTCTTTCTCTCTCATGACTGAGGATCAAGTCCTGTCAGCTCTACCTTCACAATATATCTGCCCATTTCTCATCAACTCTGCTATTATCACCCTGAGGAAACCACTGCTCTCTCTGATATGGATGATTGCAATAGTGTCTCCACGGGTCTCTATCCCTCTACAGTTTCTTTCCAGCACAAAGCCAAAGTGACTCATCATTTAAAGGTAAAGTCATTTTTTTTTCTCCTTGGCTCAACGCTCTCTGATGCCTCCATATCTCCCTAGTGAAGACGGTCTTTAGAATGACTTGAAAGGCCTATGTGGTCTGGCCTTCTCTCCAAGCTCTCTTCCCTTTGCTCTCTTCCCAAGCCAATCCTGGCCAAAGTCGGAGCCCGTCTCAGGGCCTTTGCACTTGCTCTTCTTCAGCTAGAAGGCCTAGACACACCTGATAGTAAGGAACGGATTTCCTTTTTTGTCCATTGCCATACCCCTGATATCAAGAGCTCCACCCAGTTCGCAGGAAGTCTTTAAATATCTGTTGATCACATGTAAAACTCAGATAGAAGGGATGCAATTCTCTGCAGCTAAAAGCCCCATGCAATTTACAGCATCTGTTGTTTCATCTGTTTGTCTTTTGTGCAGGAGCTTCTCTGTGCACGCATAAGATTGTTAGTGACCTGTTTATATTTAATAGTGAGACATGGGTTCATTCAGGTAGGTAGTTGGCGTGATTCTCTCTGTCTTTAGTGGCTTCTTTCCTGCATGAGAGGGCTGACTATGTGTGTGCACGTCTGTTTTAGGTGGAGGTTCCTGGGCATATCCAATGGCAGACTTCACTAAAAGCTATCATGAAAGCATATCCATGTTAAGGAACAGGCAGATACATTGGGCTTCTTCCCCAAAATGTCCAAATGAGGATGGCTTTCTCTACTTGAGGACTCGACCATGCCTAGAGGAGCCCTAATCATCCTGGCCCCATTTTTGGAGCATTTGCCTCCAGTTTCAGTCCAGACGCAAATCCCACCATCACTGTTAGGGAGTGAGGAATGCTGCCACTTGGTAGTTTTCTATCATTTCCATCGATATCTGCTGTTCATCTGGCAATGCTTGTCCCCAGAGGCACCAGGGGGCAAGTCCTCTGCTGTGTGTCTTGTGGGTGGGGGGCTCCTTCCCTACTTTTTTGTGTGTTCCCCCATCTACCTCCCATATTCCTGGTATTCACCATTTAAGATTGCTGATGCCCACTCCCCTGCTCCCTTTTCAATTCTCAGCAATTTTATGACTTTATTCTTTTTACTTCCTTTTTTTGCTCTTCTCTTTTTTGTCAGTGAGTTTCCAGGAAAACTAAGTGGTAAACTCAAACGCACACTGTCACCTTCAGTCAGCAGACATGCATGATACTGTAATTTTTGCTTCTTGCCACCCTCATTGGATGCTAGTTTTATTTTTCCACTAGCCTTCATTTTCTTTTACCAGAAGCTTTTGTTCCTGGCTTTATGCAATTTTACAATGATATTCCTCTTGGTGGAGACATTTTTTATTCACTGTACTGAACAGAGTCTTTCCCTTACTTCTGGAAGAACTTCCACCATTTTGGATAGTTTTCTACTCACTGTTTTATCTTCCTGGAATTCCTGTTCATTAGAAATTTTATCTCCGGGAGATATTAATCTCCTCTCTTGTCTTTCTTTGTGTCTTCTCCCTGTGAGCTTTCCTCATCTCCTTCTCCTTCAACGGAAATCATTTTGGCTATCCTACTTTTAATTTCCAAGAACTCTTTTATTCTCTATTTGTTCATTGTGTTTTGTTTTTCTTGTTTTATGAATATAGTATCCTGTCTTACCTCCCAGAAGGTAACAGCCCTAATGGGTGTTTTGTTTTGTTTGTTTTAATCTATTTCCTCTGGATTTATTTTTTCTCTTTGCTTTGGATGGCTTTCCCAAATATTTGGGGATTCCTAACTATATGCTTTGTTACAAAGATAAACTGAAGCATATAAAGAATTTTAAGAGTTTAAGCAACAATCAGTTTGAATTAGGAAGGGCCAGACTGAGCATGGTTAAGATTAGCTTGGCTGCCCGAGAGCCCAGGGAAGGCTTACCAAGGTCAAGTGCGGAAGCAAAGAAAGGATTATGATCTGATTGGCTGTGGCTTGGTTGGCTGTTTGTGATTGGTTGTCCTTAGCATTTTGATTTCATAACTGGAGGCATTTATAGGTTTAGATTTGGGTTTGCTTATGTCAGCCACCAAGGCATCAGAGACCCTGCAGTCCGATGGCCTCCTTGTGTAATTAATTAAACAGCTATATTCAAGAGTGAGACCAGGCGTAAATTTCATTTGTTGACTGGTAGATTTCACTTTAAAATAATTTGGACCATTGGGCATTTGCACGGACGTCATTTCTCCGGGTTCGTGAGTGGTGTGTATATCGCAGGATGTTCTTTCCCACATCGGGTGCCAGGAATAATGGTCACAGAATGGCAGACATCAGCAGTAAAGTGTCATTGCCTAAACACAATACCCCCTCCCCGGAGATGTTAAGCTGTGCCATTACCGTATTTTACTGTTATTATCCTATAATCTGTGACCAACTTGAGGACAAGTTCTTACCTTGATGTCTCAATAAATGCATGTGGAATGAATAAATGGATAAACTCAGCCTGGCGGAGAGTTGCTCCTGGCCTTGCCCCGCACATCGAGTAACATGAGCTTAACAATGCTGTGACCAACTGACTACTGACTGTGTCACTTGTCCCTATGATCCCAGCTCAGCCCTCCTGTAACCAGGACAGGGGTGCGCATGCGCCCGGGCCCAGAAGGCGGAGCCTCGCCGCTGCTGTGTCCGGTCGCTGCAATTCTGATCAGCGAGGTTGAGTTTATGGATGCGTTCCTCTTGCCAAACTGGACATGAGCTAGTGGCTTCCAGCATTAGTAGTGATCTCAAGCTACCCTTGTGTCTGTTCAGTCCGAATATTTTTCACTTTCGTATCTTCCACATTAAAGAGCGATCACTGTCATATCAGCCATACCACTTTGCCTAACTTGGGGAGCCACTTGTCATCTGAAAATATGCCCTCTTTGAGACCAGCGGAGAACACGAGGTTCTTTTCCAACTAGAAAAAGGAGCATGATCCCTGTTTTGATTTCCCTCTTTAAGTCACTTTGTGTCAGATTTGTCCCAATGCCAAGATCATTAATATTTTAAATAGGGTTTCCTAAGACTTATAAAAAAGTACAAATGGGTAATGGCTTCCTATTTAAGCATATGTTACCCACTTGCCTCACACTAAGTCTGATGACGGATGAAGAGAAAAACATTCCCTTCAGACTTTCACAATCTACTGGAGGAAAAACACAAACATAACTAAGTTTGGCAAATGTTATATTATTATTAACAGCTCAGAAACAGTATTTCAAGGACAGAGAATAGATTCATGGTCTCTCTGTGACCCCAGGTGGGTATCCACAGATGACTCTCAAATGTATAAGTAAGATTTTTAAAAACTGGAAAATTACCTTGTGCTTTGCTTTTATCACTTTCACTTCAGATTTGTAAATTAACAAATGGAAATCCAAAGTGACAGGCAGGTGTGAAAGAGAACTCAAAGAAACAGCTGCTTTAAGGAATAATATTGAAAATATATAAAAGCTGTTAATAAATAAAAAGAAGCCCATATGTGTATTTTAAAAATCCCAAACACTTCTCTCCTGGCTTCTTCACAATCCCTAAGTATAAATATCTTTTTTTTTTTTAATTAACCAAATCTGCTCAGATTTCTGCAGACCTTCAAGGAAGTATAAAGAATAAGATATAAGTTGATGTGAAGGATTACATTAAAAATGGTGGTTGTTAAAAAAGGAAAGTGGATGGGCACCTGGGTGGCTCAGAGGGTTGAGCCTCTTCCTTCGGCTTGGGTTGTGATCTCAGGGTCCTGGGATCGAGTCCCACATCCGGCTCTCTGCTCACTGGGGAGCCTGCTTCCCCTTCTTTCTCTGCCTGCCTCTCTGCCTATTTGTGATCTCTCTCTGTGTGTGTCAAATACATAAATAAATAAAATCTTAAAAATGGAGCAAAGCATGAAATACCCATCTAAGGCTCAGGAATGTGTCTGGGGAACCAACTGGTGTGGAGGCAGGTTTGATACAAGAGTAGCTTCATAAAACCCCCCGTGGAGCCCTTGGATTGGCAAAGATCTCCTCAGAGGTGCAGAGGTTGGGATGGCTTCAGACCTCCTCAGTCCCCATCCACCACCACCAACAAAACCAAAGCAGCTCTGGGCATATCACTCTCTCATTTTAAAAAGATTTTACTTACCCGTTTGACAGAGCACAAGCAGGGAGAGAAGCAGGCTCCCCTCTCAGCCGAGAGCCTCATGCAAGGCCCCAACACAGGACCTGGGAATCATGACCTGAGCCTCCCAGGCATTCTGAGGGCTGTCTCTTTTTTAGACAGGACTTCAGCATGGGATTCTATTTGGACCCAGGGTTTGGCAGTTCTGTCAAGTTTAAATGAGGGTGATTGCATCAGTACGAAGAACTGTGCTGGAGAGCAGAAGGTGCACCCGTACAGCGGCCCTGAATCAAGATCAAACCGTGAAGGCAAGTGAGACAGAGAGACCTTGGGAGTCCTGGCAGGTGCTTGATAAAGCAAGCAGAACAAATCGATCCCAACAGTGTCCAGGGCTCCGGAGGAAAGGCCAGAGTGATCAGAAATCATTAAACATCAATATGGTGACCTGAATGGCCAGCTTAGTTCATTGCGAAGGAATGGCCTAGAAATCCACGTAGGAACAATGCTCCAAGAGAGCTATGGGTGAAGATTTTAAACATCAGAATTAAAGACAAACCTTTTCAAGGATTTAAGAAGGACGAAAACATTGAAGGATGGAAGAACAAGATAACTTCGGGGTTCCTCCTTTTATGTATAGCGCCTAGCAAAGGAAAGCTTTGGAGAAAATGTGCAGGAAGCTAGGAGCTGGGGTGTGTGTGTGAATTTTGTCTGTGGTCCTACAGGCTGGCCAGCTTGAACTTTCAGGGTCGGTTGACCTTTCATCTGACCTTTACAATAGACCACATTGACCTTTCTTTTAGAAACCCAACAGGGTTCTGTAAGAGGTACCAAAACGCTCTGTCAACCCCAGCCCCCACGGCTGTGAGGACTCCCTAAGAAACACCACAGATCTGAATTACATGAGGATTTTTCTGAAAGAGCAATTGCCTTGGGCGTTCCCAAAGGGGATGGTTAGTGACAGAACATCAAAGTCCGTACATCAGGCCACAAAAATAGGAGAAGCACAAGATACAACCTGGACTCCTAACAAAGATTTCAGATTTCTGGGTTCATCCACACACCTGATCTCCATTGAACCCATTGTAGTATCCCAATTGTTCAGTTTTAAATTAATAAATCAGCGTGCCAGGCACTGTGGCTGATACTAGGAATACAGAGGTTAGAACACAAGACTTGTGAAATTTTTTTAAAGACTTTATTTATTTGAGAGAGAGAGTGAGTGAGCATGAGAGAGTGAGCACAAGCAGGTAGGTGGTGGGGGAGACGCAGAGGGAGAAGCAGGCTCCCAGGGAGCCTGAAACGGGGCGCAATCCCAGGACTCTGGGATCATGACCTAAGCTGAAGACAGACACTTCTCCGACTGAGCCACCTAGGTGCCCCAAGACTTGTGGAATTTAAAGTCCTGTAGCTTGAAAGCAGAATGAAGAGAAATCAAGACATTACAACTACTGCAGCAGGCATGCAAGTAAAATGAGAAAGCAAGTCACTGAAATAATTAAAAATGTATTTTGAATCTAGTGGTGAAAAAAATCTACATGTATCACTTATGTTTAAGTCGAAAAGATGAAATCCTCTGGGTAAAGAGCCACTGACAGAATTAAGAGCAAAATGTAATTGTCTTTTACTTAAAGAGACACACAACTGAGAGTCCTACGTAAACGCAAAGCTATGTGAAGAGCCTGCTCTCCTACAAGATGTAATGAGGTCCTACAATGTAAAACATACCATCATTCCTCTTGAGATGTCATCAAAGCTGATGAACACATAGCATATGGATGGGAAAATTCAGGTATTGGGTTGTGTGATGGGAAAGTGCACAATTTTCCTAGCGGTTTAAGAAAAAAATAACTAGGGGGCGCCTGGGTGGCTCAGTCAGTTAGGCAACTGCCTTTAGCTCGGGTCATAATCCCAGGGTCCTGGGATCAAGCCACTGGCTCCCTGTTCAGCGGGAAGTTTGCTTCTCCCTCTGCCCTTCCTCCTGCTCATGCTCCCTCCTCCCAATAAATAAAAATGAATAAAATCTTTTTTAAAAAAAGAAAATTCAGAGGGAAAGAAGATGGTGGAAGGCCAGGTGACCGCATTTCGGGGAGTTCCCCGAAGTGAGCTCAATTCCAGCAAAAAAAAAAACACTACAGGACCACTGTGAGCACCCATGAAATCAGCCTGAAATGTGATATTTCATGCTTCTGGATCACCACGGGAGACAAAGACCATTGGCAAAAAGGTAGAAACAAGTGAGAGCGACCGGAGGCTTAACCCCAGAGACAGGGGTGTGGGGGAGGAAGCCCGCAGAGCTGAACCATTGAAAGCAAACACTCCAGCACGAAAGTGCTCTGTGAGTGAGGAATAACAGCAGATTACGGTCTGATTCGGGGCGAGACAGAACCGGGAACACAGCAGAGCCTGCGGCAAGGCAAGGAGACTGCTTTTTCACTGCTGCTGCTGGAGCGGGGAGACGGGGACCCGCAGGGACAGAGAGTGCCCTGTGAGGTGCAAAATCAGTTTTTCTGCCCCCGCAGCGGGGAGACGGGAATCTGCAGGGAGAGGAAGTGCCTCGCAGCTCCAGGGAACTTAGAGGGGCTGGGGTGGGAGTCTATCCCCCCACTGCTTAAGCCAGAGAAGCAGGGCTTCGCGGCATGAGGGATCTCAGCAAGAGCGGCGGGCGTGGATTCTATTTTTCCGCCGCTGCCTTTCTCTCCCGCTTCTCTCCACCCCATGGGCTGGGCGCGGACCCCCCAGGGAAGGCGATTTTGCAGACTTGCACGAGACCGGAGGGGCCGCAGGTCCCGGGGCACAGACAAGGTTCTGTGATCCAAAATCAGTTGTGGTTTCGAGGTGCGGGAGTGAAGCGACAAGCGGGGGCGTGGGCAGAAATCAATCCAGCATCTGCGCCAGCCCAGCTGTGACAGGCTGCCAATCGGGAGGTGGGAAAGAGCTCCTCTCTGTGTAGAGGCTCTCTCTGGGAGGGAGGTCTGGGCGCAGACATCTTGCTCCAACCTGACTTCCTCAGCAGCTGAAAAAGGACGTAAAAGAACAATGCTCCGCCACCGGAGAATTGTAACCTGACAACGTGGTTACCATTGAGACCAGCCTCTAGCAAGAGGGCGGAGAGACGCAGCCCAGGTAGAAGGGACGGAAAACAGCATGGCAGGCCCCACCCCCCGAAAGCAAGCCAGAAGCTCAGAAGGAAAACACTCAAACTATAAAACCCCAAATCGGGGGAAAGGCAATTTATTAAATTTCTGGTACTGACTACAAGTACCAAAAGCCCTACTCCTTATTGATACAGTTTTCTACCTTATTTGCTTTTTTAAACTTTTTTCTATTTTTACTTTTAAAGCTTCCATTTTGAGCTTAAAAATACATTCTCATGGTTTTTCTCCTTTCAATTTTTAACCCCCTTTTTATCACAACGTGATACTCAATACAACACCCCATACCATTTTTCTTACCTTGAAATTTTTTCAAACACAATCCTGTATTTTCTGCTCTTTTTCTTGCCTCTTGTTTCCCTGTTTGCTTTCTCTGTTTTTCCCTTTCTTCTCTCCTCTTTCTTTTATTCTCTCTTTTACGTGTACATGTAGTTATAAGCTTCAAGTCAATCCCACATCCCTATTCAATACTACCCCTATATACAACCAGTTCTAATCTCCCTACATCTTTTGAAAGTGGGCTCCTCCAACAATAATAACAAGACAAACTCGGGAGCATCTGAAATGCATTCCTTACCCACAAGGAGTGTCTGCCCTCACCTTCCCACTCTAGTCTGTCAGTGTGTCTGTGTAATTGTCTTTGCTTTTGTATTATATAAATACTGGTCTTGGGGGTCATATAGGTTGGGCTTTGCTTTTTGATCTCTTCATTTACCCTTGATAACCCTTTTCTTTACCCTGTAACAGTTTTGTACCATATAAATCCTACCACTCTGGCAGGGGTTTCTTTTCTTGCTTCCTCTCTTCCGTTTTCTTTTTTCTTTCTCCTCCATTTTCGGTGGTGAATTCTGGTTGCCCCAAAACCTTCCAGCGACCAATCCACCTAGATAGTGGCTGATATATTCAGCTATACATCCCCTCAACCACTCCTCACCACAATGACTCGGAGAAGGAACATCCAACAGAAGAAGAACCCCAAGACTGCAACCTCGGTCACAGAATTACTGGAAATGAACATAAACAATATGACAGAAATGGAATTCAGGGCGGCAATCGTCCAAGCAATGGCTAATTTAGAAAAGAACATTAGTCTCAAAGTGGAAGCCATAGTAACAGAAGTGAAAGCTGAGGTTAGAAAGGCTATAGATGAGATGCAATCTAATTTAAATATGCTAACAGCCAGAGTAAGTGAAGCTGAAGATCGTATCAGTGATTTAGAAGACAGATGGATTAAGAAGAAGGAGCAAGAGAAGTCTTGGAGCAAACAGCTAAAATCCCATGAAAACAGAATAAGGGAAATAAATGATGCCATGAAACACTCCAATATCAGAATTATTGGAATCCCTGAAGGAATTGAGAGAGAGAGAAGCCTAGAAGATATTGTTGAACCAATCATGGATGAAAATTTCCCAAATCTGGGGAATGAAACAAATGTTCATGTCCTAGAAGCAGAGAGGACACCCCCCCAAGATCAATGAGGCCAGAAAAACCTCCAGGCACATAATAGTAAAATTCTCGAATCATAAAACCAAAGAATATGTCTTAAGGGCAGCTAGGAGAAAGCGATCCCTTACCTAAAGAGGGAGGACCATCAGAATAACGTCAGACCTTTCCACAGAAACCTGGCAAGCCAGAAAGGGCTGGCAAGACATATTCAGGAAGTTACATGACAAAAATATGCAACCAAGGATAATGTATCCAGCAAGGTTGACTTTCAAAATGGAAGGAGAAATAAAGAGCTTCCAAGACCGCCAAGGTCTAAAAGATTATGCAACCA
>PITA01025631.1:0-10801 GCA_004023965.1 Spilogale gracilis
ACTATGCCTCCATCAGAAAGGACGAATATCCAACTTTTGTAGCAGCATGGACTGGACTGGAGGAGATTATGCTGAGTGAAATAAGCCAAGAAGAGAAGGTCAAGTATCACATGGTTTCACTTACTTGTGGTGCATGAGGGGTAAACTGGAGGACAGTGGGAGAAGGAAAGTAAATGGGAACTAGGGTAATCTAGGGAGGGAAACGAAACAACAGAGACTTTGGACACAGAAACAAACTGAGGGACTTGGAGGGAGGGGGGTGGGGGGATGGGAGAGCCTGGTGGTGGGTACTGGGGACACCTAGAGCGTGGAGCACTGAGTGTGGGAAATGGGGAATGAATCTTGGAACACTGGAAAAAAAAATTTTAGTAACAATAAAAAAAAAATCAAATCATTGTTTATTCAAAATTCAAATGTAATAGGGCATTTAGTAAGGATTTTTGTTCATAGATCTATCTGTTGACTCTCTTTAGTCTTAGACAAATACTTTTCAATCACTTGGATGATTTCAGAGCTTTTCTTTTGAGAAAAATAATGTCCTTGACCCAGTGCATCCTGTAACTTCTCACAGAGTGGTGCTGGGGAGACCTGCATCTTGCCTGAAATCAGGAAGTGGTTTCTTAATGACTCACATTGAATGACCCTCAGGTACATGACATATGTGATTCTCTTTTCCAGCAACACGTAGGCACTTATTAAAGAACTCAATCATGTGATTAAGACAGTTTTTATTTTTTATTTTTTATTTATTTTTATTTATTTTTATTTTTTAAAGATTTTATTTATTTGACAGAGAGAAACACAGCCAGAGAGGGAACACAAGCAGGGGGAGCGAGAGAGGGAGAAGCAGACTTCCCGCTGAGCAGGGAGCCCGATGTGGGGCTCGATCCCGGGGTCTCCGGGATCATGACCTGAGCCGAAGGCAGTCGTTTAACCAACTGAGCCACCCAGGCGCCCCTAGACAGTTTTTAAAAAGACACTGTAAGGATCATACTTAATTTTCCTTGGAGATGGTGATGTGTTCTCCCATAGCAGGGCAAGGAAGCTGTGAGAGGTGGGAATGGAGACTCTTTGAGTGTGTGTATTTTTATGCAATCATTTTAATAGTATCTTAAGCATATACCCTCTTTTATCTTTAATATTTTTCTTATTATCTTACTTTATGCTATGTTGGTTTTATATAAATTTGTATGCTGCCTTTAAAATCATACCTGGCACCATGAGCCTTCCAATATGGCATAACATGAAGGATAGAGTATTACTAGGACATATGATTGGTCAAAGGGGTTGACTATAATATAAATAAAAAAGTTAACTCCCATTTATAGAATATATTGGCACTAAAGGAACAAATTGGCAAATGCTAGGTAGTCCCTAAACTTTAAAGATTGTTCTTCAGTGTATATATCTTATATTCACTCTCTTGCAGAGTCCTCTCCCCTTGAATCTAGGTTGGTCTCAAGGCTTGCTTTTTGACTGACAGATATGTGAAGATGACATCTTCTGTCTTGAAATCGGGCGTCCATGCTATAAGTAGCTCAAACCACAGAGAAATGCCACAGATGGGTGTTTCTGTTGAGAAACAGTGGAAAGTCAGCCACCCTCTAAGCTGCACTGATTTCCTGACATATGGGTGAACCAAGCTGGACACCTGCTCCAGTCAAGTCTTCCGATTCTTTCAGGCCTCGTCATCATCTAACTGAAATTGCATGAGAGATTCAAACAAGAACTTTAGAATTAAGCCTGATTTATTGATAACACAGATAATAAGTAGTGTATTGTCATTTTAGTTTTCAGAATTGTTAGTTATTCAACAATAGGCAAGTGACTTACAAAGCACAGGCAAGCAGACAGACAAACCCAAAATGCGGAGCATTGTACAGGACAACTGACCCTGTTTCTTTAACAGCTTAATAGTAGGAGAAAAAGGTAAAGGAAGGGATGTGTTTTATTTTAGGCTAAATGTGACTTCAGAGGCAACATCCAGACATTATATGTGGCTCTAGCTTAGATCCTAATACAAAACAAATGTAAAAAAATATTTTTGAGGAAATTTGAATACATTCATAGATTATTGGTAATTCGGTTAGGAGTCAAGGTGACAAAAGATAAGAACCTTTTTAAAAATAGTTGCATCTGAAACTATGTGAGAGTGAAATGATAGATCTTCTATTTGTTTAAAATAATCCAGCAATGAGAGAGATAAAATGAGAAAGAGAGAACATGAAGCAAGAATAAAAATTTTGATAATTGTTCACTCTGGTGAAGGGTGTATGGAAGTCCATTGTAGTAACTTCTCTACTTCAATGCATATCTGAATTTTTCATAATTAAAAGTAAGTGAAAATACTTTCCAGAGAAATGCAAAATATAAACCGTACACATTATCTACTCATACATGTGAGCATGAAAATTATATGAACATCCATATAAATATACAAATAAGTAGATAAAATTATTCAGAAAATAATTATATATCGTAGGTAAGATTATAGATGGTTTACATATCAAATTAATATTTTCAATAAAATATACTGATATTATAAAAAGTAAGGTATATAAAATACTTTATAACCAACCCTGTTTCCTTTCTTATCAATATGTTCAACATCAAATTTAATATTTAAACAAAATCTTTCATCCTCTTTCCTGATGTTATTCCCTATGCCACCCCTCCCATTTATTTTTATTTATACTGACATGTGAATGAGTGTATTGTATTGACTTGGAAGCTTTATGGAAGTTGTCAAGGGCTAGAGGACATAGACAAAGTTATCTCATATTCCATATTAGATTCCAAAATTAACCTGTCTTCAATCACAGATTTTCAAAACAGGACAATTTTTTTGGCTTTGTCTACATACACACATTCTAAATAGTAAATTAGTTATTCACTAGTTACTAAAAAGTTATTAGAAGTTTCTGTTTCTTGAATAAACTTAGACAAATACTTAATATATAGGAATCTGGTTAATAGTCCTTCTTTCAAAGAGTGACTAAAAATAAAGAAAAGGATCGCTGCATTAAAATGTCAAAAGTGGTCCCGAAGTACAAATTTTAAAGTGACCTTTAAGGCATTTTGGAGTTTTTCATTTCAAATTAATATATCAAGTGGATAAGTAATAGCACAGATTTTTTTTTTCTCATGAAATGTCCTTTTATAAGCTTGAAAAGAACTGGAGAACCCCAAATTAAAATTGTTAAATCATAAAATTAAGAGCTAATAGCTGGACTACAAATAGTCAATAATATGTGGGCTCAGCTTGATGGAGACAGCTTTGTAAGATTCTTAAAAATTCTTACAATGTTCCTGCTGTGAGCTGAAGCTGTGCTAAAAACTCATTCTTTTCAAATGGCCCCAAGAAGAAATGACTCTCTTGAAAATGCAGAATGTTAAATTAATTATTAAGTTGTATTTTTAAGGCTTTCACAGACCCTAATATTATCTCAGATTCTTTGACAAAGGGCTTGATTCCTGAGTCTTTTTCATTAAGATGGTAATTTGGCCAACTGAGAGGAAGCCTGCCCTGGTGTGATGGCAAGAGAATAAAGGTAAACTCACTTACTTTTTGCAGATTAGTTATTAAATGTCACATTGACATTTACCAATGACATTGACAGTATGACAAGAGGCTTTCTTTTTTCCTGCTACTATCTGAAAAAATATATAAATTTCTAACTTAAAAAGATACTATCTACTTCCTCAAACATCCGTGGTTAATCTGATTAAAATCACTGGGACTGAGTCGGAAGGAACATACCACAATTTGTAAAGTGAATTCGTTTTAAAAACACTGTGAGAAGCAAAAGTTTCTCAGTGTATGTTAATAGAACAAAACTTTGTGTTTTGTGGGTCCATTTTAATCTGTCAAAAGAGGTGATTACAGACGTCTCCATGGGTGATTTAGAGATAATCATATATGTCCTTTGTAAAGAGATAAAAATGAATAGTAATATGGAATTAATGAATTTCCTGCCAACAACAATGTGTTATGATATAATCTCTCATAAAAAGTAATCTCTTAAAAAATAAAGCTGAGAATTTATTTTTTTTCCTACATTGTCTGAACATTCACTATCCAGATCTTTTATATCCTTGGGTTTCTATCTTTTGTTTTTATCTTTGCTAAAAACTGAACTAGCCACAGAGAGCACAAGTCCAGGGTTCTAGGGATGGCTACCACTCTGGTGCTCCTGGCTCCTACATGGCTACCCTGGGGGACGAGGGTCAAGTGGGCAGCTTTTGGTCTTTTGGAGCCCCCAGACTCAAACTCTTTTCTCTTAATGCACCATACCCAGAAGGATTGGTTGCTTTCTTTTTATGTAAGGAACTCATTCACTGTAGATCAAAACTCAACCCAGTCATTGATCTGTGGGCGTATTGACAGCTAATAGCAAGAATAGTCATTGTTCCAGGGGTGGAGTCTAACCTCTGAAGCCTAAAGTAGGGTTCTCAGGTTTCTGTTACCTAAGAAATACTTTTTGAGATTGTGAACAGCATTGCAATCTTTGGGTAGCATGCCCAGAAATTATTTCAGCTGTGTGGAATCGGATCAAGTAATCTATATTTTAAACAAGCTCTCCTAGTTATTCTTTCTTTTTTCCTGTCGTGACTTAAAAAATAAAAACCTTACCGAGACATAATTCACATGCCATATAATTCAGCCATTTAAAATGTAAAATGTAGTTGTTTTTCATATTTTCAGAGTTCTACAGCCATCTCCATAGAACTTTAAGACATTTTCATCACTCTCAAAAGAAACCTCATCCCCATTAGCAGTGACTCTCCATTCCCCTAGTACTTGACAACCATGAATCTATTTTCTGTCTTCCTATATTTGCTTACTCTAGACATTTCATATAAATGAAATCGTATAGTATGTGGTCTGTTGTAACTGCCTTCTTCTCTTAAGTGTAATGTTTCACAGTCATTCATGTTGTAGCATGTGTCAGTATTTCATTCTTTTGTTGTTATTGCCACAAAACTCTGTTGTATGGGTATACCTCTTTTAATTGATCCATTCATCAGGTGATGGACATTTGAGTTGTTTCCCCTTTTTATTGTCAGGAATAGTGCTCTTATGTATGTACATGGACAAATTTTTGCTTAGATGTATGTTTTCATTTTTCTTGGGTATAAACATAAAAAAGTGGTATTGCTGGCTCATGTGGTAGCTCTATGCTTAACTTATTGGAGAACTGCTGAACTGTTTTTCAAGAGCAGCTGTATCATTTACATTCCCATCAGCAGGTACCAGGGTTTGCATTTTCACAGATGCTTATAATTATCCTTTTTTCTTCTTCTTTTTTTTAATGTTAACCATTCTAGTCGATGTCAAGTGGTATCACATTGTGGTTTTAATGTGAATTTCCTTAATTACTAAAGAACTTGAACATATCCTTGTGTCTGTTTGTGCATTTGTATATTTTCTTTGGAAAAATGTCTATTCAAATCCTTTGTCTAGATTTTAATTATTTGTTCTTTTAGTACTGAGTTGTAAGAGTGCTTTACATACTCTGAATGTAAGTCTCTTGTCAGATATACGATTTACAGATATTTTATCCCGTTATTATGCCAGTTGTCTTTTCGCTTTCTTGATGTTTGCTACTAAAGCACAACACTTTTTTCAATTTTGATAATCTATTTTTTTCTTTTGTTGCCTGTGTTTTTGGTGTTGTATGTCAGAAACTGTTCCCTAACACAAGATCATGATTTATTCTTGTGCTTCTTATAATTTTAGCTTTTATGTTTATTTCTATGATTCATTTTGGGTTAATTTTTTGTATGTCATGTATAGTAGGTTTCAATTTCATTTTTTTGCATGTGAATATCCAGTTATCTCAGAACTATTTGTTAAAAAGTTATTCTTTCTCTAATGAAATGTTTCGACACCTTTGTTGAAAATCAGTTGACCATAAATGTAAGACTGTCTTTGCAACTCTTGTCTGTTCCATTAATCTTTGTTTACTCTTTCTTTATAAAGATTTTTAAAATTTTTATTTATTTTATTTTTATTTTATTTTATTTATTTGGCAGAAAGAAACACAGCTAGAGAGGGAACACAAGCTGGGAGAGTGAGAGAGGGAGAAGCAGGCTTCCCACAGAGCAGGGAGCCAGATGTGGGGCTTGATCCTGGGACTCCGGGATCATGACCTGAGCCGAGGGCAGACGTTTAAGGACTGAGCCACCCAGGTGCCCCTAATCTTTGTTTACTCTTATCCCAGCTAGCAATATAAACTTGTTTACTGTAGATCTGGGTTAAATTTGAAATTGGGAAATGTTTGTCCTCTAACTTTATTTTCCTTTTTCAGGATTGTTCTGGCTATTCTGGGTCCTTCCCAATTCCATATACATTTTAAGATCAACTTGTCAATTTCTGCAATGAAGCTATCTAGATTTTGACAGGAATTGCTTTGAATCTGTCGATCAGTATGGGGAATATTACCATCTTTTTTTTTTTTTAAGCTTTTATTCATTTATTTGACACAGAGAGAGATCACAAGTAGGCAGAAAGGCAGAGAGAGAGCGAGGAGGAAGCAGGCTCCCTGCTGAGCAGAGAGCCTGATGCGGGCTTTGATCCCAGGACCCTGAGATCATGACCTGAGCCGAAGGCAGAGGCATTAACCCACTGAGCCACCCAGGCGCCCATAATATTACCATCTTGACAATATCAAGTTTTGTAATTGGTGGATATACAGTGCCTTTCCATTTATTTAAATCTTCTTTAATTTCTGTCAGTGATGTTTTATAGTTTTCAGTGTCCAGTTCCTGTACATCTTTTAAGAAATTTTTACGAAATATTTTATTCTTGTGTTGCTATTATAAATAAATTTTTTCTTAATATCATTGTTGGAATGGTCATTGCTAGCATATAGAGATAATTGATTTTTTGTATTAATCTAGTATCTGAAAATTTGCTGAGTTCACTTATTAGTTCTAATAGTTTTCTAGTGGTTTACTTATGATTCTATTATAGGATCATATCAGCTGCAAATATAGGTAATTTTACCTCCTCTTTTGCAAACTTTTCCTTGCATAATTGCTTGAGTCCTTGAATAATTCTGATGCTGTAGTGGTTAGAAGAAAATGAATTAAAAACAAAAGTTCAGACAACATTTCAGATATTGGCAAATAAAGACAGGATTGAGGCCTCTGAAGCCCATACTTAAAGCCAACAAAAATGGTAGGTGTCCATTCCCTTGGGCATAAATACAGCCCCTAGAGGAAATGATTGAGGACTATGTAAACAATGTGGTTAAGTTAGTTTCTTTTTGGAGAATTAAAGAATAAAGCATGATTTTAATGACATTCCCTAATTTTAATGACATTTCCTAATTTTAATGACATTCCCTAATTTAACAACAAATATACAAATTTTAACACTTACTCTATTTAATAGCATATTGGATAAAGGGATATAGTAGTTTTTTTTTTTTTTTTTTTTAGTTGAAGGACTTACTTAGTAGTTATGTGAACTGGGGAGAATTAGTTAATCTCACTGGCTTTTATTTTATTTTATCTTAAATTCATTAATATATGGTGTATTATTAGTTTTAGAGGGAGAGCTCAGTGATTCATCTGTCTTATATAATACCCAGTGCTCATTACATCACTTGCCCTCCATAATATCCATTACCCTCTTACTGGTTTTTAATTTTCTGATTGTAAAATAAGAAAACTAATGATAGTGTGTCTCCTTAAGGAATACATACATGTATACATCAGCAATGTATAACATATGGTAGATAGTAACATATGTGTTTCTAAATACATAATGAGTGAATCTTTTTTGTATCACAGTTTTGTTGTTCACATTTGAAATCACTTTTAAATTAAAACATTATTAAACAAATTAGTATCTTTCCTTTTTGGACCCAAGATTTAAAATCTTTTTTGTTAACATCATATATGTACCATTTACAAAACTTGTTAAGATGTTAATATTCTCCATATTGATATTTACAAACTGGGATATAGTCATCTTAATATAATTCATTAGAAACTAGAATTTCACTTATGGTATTAATCATTTTCATTCTTGAAGGAGTATGCTCTATTTTAGAGGAACCTTTAATTTCATCTCTTAAAACCAATATATTTTACAATAAACACTTACCACTTAGTTGTTCATAACCACCAGTATTTAAAGTGGTAAGAGCAACATAGACATGTGTATACTTTGGTAGCAACACATTTTTTCACTTATTTTCCTGGCATTAGATTAATTATATAACTGAAAACAAACTAGATCATATATTTCCTGACCATCTCTAAATTCACTCGAAAGCAATCAAATTAAATAGAACAGCCTTTTCTGTTTATTCCTGAAGAGATTCTTTTTATTATCTATAAGATATTATTAATGTGTATAAGAGGTCTAACATTTATAAGACTCATTTTAAGGAATTTAGGTCTTTTGGAGCTAGTTTAGGGTTGTTATGGCTGAGGAAAGTATTGGATGGCCAGCTTTCTTTTTCTTTTTTTCATAGATTGGATTCACATTGGCAACTAAAAGGGTTATATGCAAAGATGAATTATGGGACTTCATCTTGTTCTTCTTCCTCTTTTTTTTTAAAACAGCATTTGCTTTGCCAGAAGGAATAAATGATATGGATCAGCTCACCCTGAACCTGTCTAGAAATTAACTTGTGGATTGGTTTAGAAATTTAAGAGATAAAATAGGAAATTCTGGTGTTCAACTCCTACACTCAATGCCAGGAGAAAGAGAGTGGGAGGTGGGAAGAGATTTTCTCAGCATGGTTTGCAGTGAATGACTGGTACTGGTCATTGATTTTCACTCTTGAATCCAACCTCCCAGCCCCAAACTATTCTAGAGCACTGGGCTATATCTCAGGGAGCTGACCCCTGCAGTCTGCTTTTCCCAGGCTCACTTGTTGGCTAACCCACAGCTAAGTTCAGTCGATGTGAAGTACGGGGGAGAGGCTGGAAGCAGAAAGCAGATAGAAATCAGGGATTTCTCTTGTATTAAAGGGAATAAACATTGGTTGGGGCCTGAAGGTTATATAATGTTCTGAGCCCTCTTCAAGAACAAGAATATAAAATTACATACACAAGTTACATTTAGGAGTGAATATTTACTTAGAATGAGAAAAGAAATCACATTTAATGATTTTTAAAATCTGGCAAGGGGCACCTGGGTGCCTCAGTCAGTTGATGTGTCTGACTCTTGATTTTGGCTCAGGTTATGATTTCAAGGTTGTGGGATATAGATCTGTGTTGGGCTTCATGCTTGGCAGGGAGTCTGCTTGAGATGCTTTCCTTCTGCCTCTTCCCTCTACTCCCCCAACTCTCTCTCCTTCAAACAAATATATACATCTTTTTAAAAAAATAAAAACAAAATAAATAAAAAACTGGCAAATATCACAAACATCAAAAAAACAAGATAAATATCACAAAAATTTTCATTAACTTACTGCTGTACCTTCATAATATTTGATAATATTTGTTTTCAATATTTCCAACTGCATACTCTTTAATTACTTCTTCATATGACAATGATTTTGTAATATTTTATCTAAACAGAGTGTAATATTATGTTATGTTTCCTCTGGCATTGGCTGATCAAAACTTGTTCTTTTATTATTTATAGTTGAGATGCATAAAACACATGATTTCACGTGCAGACATTTTGGCTATTCATAGTACTGCTATGGATTTGTGTGTTGATAACACAAGAATTCTAACTTTCTATTTTGCAAGATTCTTATAAAAACATATTGCATATTTACAGTTGTATATACCATATAAAGTAGCCCTTTGTTTTCTTTGAATTTTAACAACTTAAGTATCGTCTTAGAATTTTATATGATAGACTATTAGAAGAATTATCCCCCAAATAGCTTTTGTGTCCACACCTTGCAAATAGCAATTTCTCTTCCATCACTCACCCACAGACTTGGTGCTGGATACCCTAGAATACTTTCATATTATAGTACAGTGCCCCATCCTGTCAGGACATTAGATAGATATATATACTGAACAGTAGAGGAGTTTCTAGAGGCCAATTTTATACCAGGATGGCCCTAGTAATTTCACTATACATGAAAGTGATTGTAAGCTACACACTGTTTCTCACTGAGATCTCTTTAATTGTATCTCCAGTTCTACTGCCCCTTAGTTGGGTTCAAATTCTGGGAGCTACTCCCATGTCACATGGCATGAGGGAAATTTGATGATGGGGAAATTAGAATGGAAATAGACCATGGTCTTAACCAACTGCAGTTCATATGTCCTACTAAATTTCTTGTTCTTAACATTTCCCAACTCAAGACCATGTAAATACATTGCTGAGGTCCTTTTCAGGAGCCCTGAGGTGTAAGTTTCAGTGGTTTCACAGCAAATCCATCTTTATTCTTTGTTCTGTTGGTGTCCCTGGTTCTGGGTCCATAACAGACCGCCTCACCTCTGTAGTTCCCACTTCCTCAATGTAGCCTCTGCCGTGGTTCTTAATTCTGGCTTTCCCATCATCCGTAGACTGGCTTCTTAGTGACTCTAATGCTTCTGTAATTAGTTCCATATATTAAATTTCCTAACTGGACTCTGCCTGATAGCAAGGGCATCTATAAAACCATGAAGCTGAAGAAGGAAGAAATGAACAGTAGTCCACAAGTGAATTATTATTAATCCAACTGAAGGGTTTAGTCTGAGTTTCGTCTGAGAATTTAAGTCATGAAAGGTGGAGATAGTGTAATAAACAGTTGGATTCCATGTTTTTGTGTTCCCTGGCAACTTCTTTTTTTTTTTTTTTTTTTTTTTTTTTTTTTTTTTTTTTTTTTTTAGA
>PITA01025631.1:10901-24121 GCA_004023965.1 Spilogale gracilis
ATTCATTCCCCATTCCCCACACCCAGTGCTCCCCGCTTTAGGTGTCCCCAGTACCCACCACCAGGCTCTCCCATCCCTCCACCCCCCTCCCTCCGAGTCCCTCAGTTTGTTTCTGTGTTCAAAATCTCTGTTGTTTCGTTTCCCTCCCTAGATTACCCTAGTTCCCATTTGCTTTCCTTCTGCCACTGTCCTCCAGTTTCCCTGGCAACTTCTAAGCCTCACCTCTCCTTCCACTTTGGCCTCACATCTTGGAGAGCTAGTCATTAGGCCCAGGAGCCCCCTCCTCTGGTGCTGGCAGGAAGTGCAAACCACGCATGGGAGCCCTCTGGTCAGTCCCCTATGAAAATCCCAATCCAGTTTCCTTTCTTGCTCTCTTAAGCCATTTTCAGACCTCCTTGAGAAGCATAATAATGCTTTCTCTAGTTTCATACCCTCTTGGCAAGTGTGTGGTATCATCATTTTCTATATTGAACCAAATTTTTGGTGGGGGGAATTCCATTTCTGTGCAGTAGTAACAGAGAAAGATTTTCAGTATTTAAATCTCAAAATTCTTTTTTTTTTAAATTAGGTATAATTGACATTTACCATTATGTTAGTTTCAGGTGTACAATGCAATAATCTAATATTTATATATCTCAAAATTCTTCATGTCTGTAGGGGCATTTGTTTTATTTAGCTCTTGACTCCATGCACAGAGCCAACTAAATGCTCATTAAAGTTTGTTACCACCATGTGAAGTTACCTAGTGGTTCTTTCCTAGTTCAATCCAAGAAACCACACGTAAATATATTGCTGAGCTGCTTTTCAGAAAGTTCAACAGGGACCTTCTTTTAAGTTACCAACTGGAGAAGTTTCTGATATTTAGACCCTAAAGTATTTTCTCAGGAATTTGAGAGTTGTATGATACCAAAAGAGTCTCCTCATTCTTACTATTTGCAGAAAACATATGAGAAACCATAGGATATCATTTCCTTTTTTTTTTTTTTTGCCAGCTTCATGGGCTTTGATAATAAAAAATATGAGGGTCTTATTACATATTCAGTGAAACCCTTTAGACATTTCAAACGGGGCATGGGATATTTGATGGTTTATTTTTACTACCCGCTCATTGTGTCAGGACAATATATATTTTTCTCCTCTTTTGGAAGGTAGAACTTCATTACTATGGGTAAGGCAATTAATATATACCTTGGAAAAGAGTATTACAGTTTATTAGAAATATTTTAGGGTGTATTAGTATGGGCAGTGGCATATTCGAACTATTCTTGGCAAATAGACCATTAATGTATCATTGCTGAATAAATGTAAGAGGTAATAAAAGATACGTTACTCTTTCTTAAAATGTTCTTAAAGAGAATCATTTTTTCTCACATCTATCATTTCTTTGTTAATATTAGTAGATTATCTGACATCACATTATTTTGCAAGCCATCTAGTAAAGTACGGAGGAATATTTTCTTTATTCTTGAGAATCTAGAAATTAAAGTTTTCTTTATCTTCTCACCCCTTGTCAATTAATAATGTAAGGAGTTTTTAGGAACCAAGAACCTAGAAGAACAATATTCCTATTCTGAAGGCAGTGGGTTTGATAAAAATATAAAGTCATCTTTTTTCAAATTTACAAATGAGACAGTTAATTCAAATATTACTAGGTTAGAGTTCTGTAAGTAAAGGGATCATTAACTATTGTTGAAAACCCATTGCTACTAACAGTTGTTATTCTTTTCCTCAAAAATATTATATTTATTGAATCTTATGCTGTCATTGCTAATATGCACCATTATTGTATATGCTAAGAGAGGAAAAAAATGTTGCCAACTAAAGTATGACACGTGCTTTTTTTTTTTTTTAAGATTTTATTTATTTATTCGACAGACAGAAACACAGCCAGAGAGGGAACACAAGCAGGGGGAGTGAGAGAGGGAGAAACAGGCTTCCCGCTGAGCAGGGAGCCCGATGTGGGACTCGATCTCCGGTCTCCGGGATCATGACCTGAGCCGAAGGCAGTCGCCCAACCAACTGAGCCACCCAGGTGCCCTGACACATGCTTTTTTATCACGTAGAGCTTTTCTGCACATTTTCTCTTCTGCGTCTTCAAAAACATTAGTAATACTACATTTCATTAAAGAATGCTCAATTTTGGGCTCAGTTTTCTTTTTAAAGTATTTTTTTTAAGTTTGGATGTTGGCGCTTTCTTAATCATTACAGATGGTAAGAAAATAAAGCTTTTCAACATCAAACAAGTCATTGTAAATAGCAGTTAAACTCGAAGTATGAAAATAAATTGAAGCAATAAAAATCTGACCAAGTTTGCACATGAACAGTAATACCAGTTATGTAGCAATTCAATAACAAGTCATGAGAGAACATTATGATCAAGGACACACTATGATCCCAGATATGTTAGAATGTTCAAAAATTGGCATCTCAAGATTTCTGAGCTGTGTAAGGTTGTTACACAGTGCTGGCAGTTTGGGTCCCAAGCACTCGACTGAGACATGTGATCTGCCTGTCAGGAAGGGCAGTTGAAGGCTTTCTAGGTAGATGGGACAGACTCAGCTGCTGCAAATCATCCTACATTTAATTTCTTAAATATGTGATATATTTCACTTTTTTTTTCTTTTTTAAGTGGAAAGCATGATTGCTCTACTTCACTGTCTTGGCTAAGACCCATCCATTTGGTTTTTGCAAATGGATGCAGTATTTCTTTTGTCTCTTCCATGAGGAATTTAACAACAGATATAATGTGTTCAATAAACCTCTGTAAGTACTGCTTTCATAACTTAAGTGTTGGTAGTTTCATTAAAATCCATTTGTCTCTCTCACAGGGCATCAGACATGCTTTCACTAAGCACAGACTTTGTATTTTTTTCTCTTCAATTACGTCATCGACCTTTCTACTTTTCTCCTTTTTTTACTCTTCTTTTAGAGAGCAGAAAGAGGTTGAACATTTATAATATGTAGCTTTTTTTCCTACTTCTTTTGGCAAAAAAAGAAAAAAAAGTTATAACGTTGAGACCAATTATAAATGTCTAGTAGCATTGTTTCATCCAGACTAGAAACATGAAAATTTCTATTTTGCAAATGTTTTTGCACAAATGGATAGGCTATTTTCATATGAGGGCATTGTATTTAGACACATTTTCTTTAAATAAAAATAATGCAAAATAATGGCTATCTCACCAGGATTAAAATGTTGACTAGATTTTAATTTAATAAATAACATATGTATGAGAGGATTGATTCTGCAATATATATAGAAAGGCTATTTTATTTTGATCAGTGTTTTGCGTGATATTTTTGTAATGTTTTTAAGTGGGGAAAATTAATACCACAAAGAATAACCTCACACCTGAATTTTATTCTAAGCAATAATAGAGAATACTTCAAAAAATAAGTAGATTAGAACACAGACATTATTGTAATAAGACTTTTCAATAAAGGATGCTGCATCATGGTGGTTAGGTGACTTAAAGAAGCACTTTTGAAAGTTTAACTATAAATTATCTCAGAAAAATTTAATGTAGATTAACCTATATTCACCATTTTCTTTTCCTCAATACAACAGGCTTAGGGGATTTTTCCATAACACAGTGTATGTGAACCTGAAAACCCATGCATTTTGTAAATCTCCCAGTAAAGTTAATAGAATGTCTTAGAAAAGGGGGCAGAGCTTCCAAACCTATACAACTTTGTGAAGAAAGCACCACCCAACTTTAAAAATATTTGTAGTTTTGGAATTAATATGGACAGTCCAGACAAGTTCAGAGTGGCTAAGGTCTGCCCTTTGGGATATTAATCTATATAAAGTCAACAGAATAGAAATACTGACTCAGGGACACGGAGCCTGTGCAGATACAGAGAGCTGAGCAGTGGGGTTGCAGTTTAGGTAGGCACAGCAGGAGGTTCAATCTTCCTTGAACCCAGAGTCACACTGCGAGTACACCTCCCTGGAGCAGGAAACCTGGATGTAGGGAATCTGTTTAAACTTCCTTAAAATACAGTTGAAAGGAATCTCTCCTTTACTGCTCAAAATTTAACTCTACTAGTTCCCATCTTGTTTTCCCTTCCCTAGTAAAGGTTCACATGAATTATAATTTTCATATGATACTTCATGGTTCCCCTATTTTCCATTTGTTTATGGGCCAGTTGGTACTATAGAGACATTTGAGTAGCAGAACAGACTCGGTGTGCTTGGGAAGCAAATGGGCGACCAAATCCATTCATTCAAGAAATTTCCAGTATCAGTGAGAAGATAGAAGCTAGAGATCTTTTGATAGATGTTATATTTTAAGAATTTTTGACAAATAAAAAATGATAGTTCAGTTAAAAGAGAAGAAAATAAATGAAAATACGTTTAAGGGTTATAACTATAAGATATTGATCACCCCTCTCTAAAATGTATTTTTATGGGGCACCTGGGTGGCTCAGTTGGTTGAGTGACTGCCTTCGGCTCAGATCATGATCCCGGAGACCCGGGATCAAGCCCCACATTGGGCTCCCTGCTCTGCGGGAAGCCTGCTTCTCCCTCTCTCACTCCCTCTGCTTGTGTTCCCTCTCTGGCTGTGTTTCTCTCTGTCAAATAAATAAATAAAATCTTAAAAAAAAATGTATTTTTATAAGGGTAAATAAAAGTGATTTGATTTCAAATTATATGTTACCTGAATTATTAGGATGCTGAACTGACTGAAAATTTGTATGTTACACTAGATATCATCTTAATTGATCACTATGCACCACTTTTGAATGATCTTTAAAAGATTTGCTCAAGTACTTTTAGATTTGTACTTCCCACACAAAGGAAGCCCTGTGATGAAACTAAATGCAAATTCTCTAAGCTAAAAAACAGAGGGTCACAGAAGGGGCATGGGGAGAGAGAGGTAATTGCATATCAAACACAGTGCCTCATATACAGGAGGGCCTGGATGTCTGGGAAGGGGTCAGCTGTCATGGTGCATATGGATTCCATTCCATTTGACTAGTTTAGCTTCCACTAAGAAAGCTGCTGATTTGCTCATTGTAGGGGAGAAATAAATATCCCCCCTACCTTTTTAGCATTTACTAAGAAAAAAATTATTTTTAAGGGCTGAAATCTACTTTAAGTCCTAAGTCAAATGGATAGAGTTCCAACAGTGAGCAGATATTTGACAAATATCAGTTGAATTTGTGGAAAGGAGCAGAAATGGTTTTATGGCCCTCTCAGTACCATGCTATGCAGGCAGTGACCCACTTCACTGTGTAAGCCCTACTAAGTGATGCTCTGATGGACTACCTAATGAACCTTAGATCGTCTCACTTCTTGTTTTACAGAGGGTGAACCTGATGGCTAAAGAAATGAAACAATTTAAGATATTCTGTGTAACACTGAAACAATGATATACCTTTGTAAATAAAAAAATGTAGAATCATTAACTTTGCTTATCTTGAGTGAACCCTGAGGCTCTCTTGATGATTTTTCATATATAGTCCTCTGTGTTGTTGAATTTTTAGAACCATCTTTGTATTTTGTTAAAAATTTTGTAGAATTCCTTGCTCTAAGTCTTTCAGACACCATAAAAGAAAATTTATAATTCAAGAATATGTGGAGATGAGCAAGGCTTTAGGGGTAATAATCAAAGAAAAGACTCAAGATGGTAAGAAGTCTGCAGTAGGTCATTAGATTCTTCACAGTTTCACAAAGTACTCCTCTTTAGTTTCCACAAAGGAGTAGATTATTCCCCCTCTTTTACTGGTCTTTAAACTAGTTCTTATCCAGGTTACGTTAGAATTACCTGCTTTAAAATATACCTCTGCCAGGCTGCACCCCAGTGACCAATTTAGGGGATCTGGAGTGGAGCCAGAAGGTGGGTGGGTTTTTAAAGTTCCCCAGGTGATGCTCATATGCAGCGTCATGAAGAACCAGAACTCTAAAGGACAATTCTCAAAGTGTTGTGGACCCCTAGAAATCCCTAAGACCTTTTCAGGAGGTCCATGAGGCAAAACCTATTTTCATAATAATGCCAAAAATGATTTGCCCTTTTCACTGTATTGACATTTGCACTGATAGAGCAGAAAGCAAGGATGTGTGAAACTGGTGGCATCTCAGCATGAACCAAGACAGTGGCAACAGAATGTTCTCGTAGATACTGTGTTCTTTACTGTCACACATCTTTTTTTTTTTTAAATATTTTATTTATTTGACAGAGAGAAACACAGCTAGAGAGGGAACAGAAGCAGGGGGAGTGAGAGAGGGAGAAGCAGGCTTCCCGCAGAGCAGGGCACCCGATGTGGGGCTTGATCCCTGGTCTCTAGGATCATGACCTGAGCCGAAGACAGTTGCTTAACCAACTTAGCCACCCAGGTGCCACCTGTCACACATCTTCTATTAAAAGGAAAAAAAAAAAACTAGTTTCACTTAAGAATGTCCTTGATAAAGTATTAGCAACTTTTAATTTTAATTTTATTAAATCTCAGCCCTTACGTTTACATCTTTCTAATACTTTGTGACAAAATGGGAAATGCACAAAAAGCTCTCCTATGGCAAAAGGAAGTACATGTGTAATTACTTGAGTGGGAGCCTGAACTAGCTAGTCACTTAACTGCTTTTCTTTTCCTGAAATATTGCTTTTGCTTGAAAGACTGTCAAACTATACCTAGTCAGACTTCAGTATTTGACAGACTTTTTTTCTTTCTTTCTTTTAATGAATCGTTTGAGTCTGTCACTTCAAGGAAAACAACTGTCTGTTTGTTGCCAGTGGGAGAATTTGAACTTTCAAGTGAAAACTAGGGTTTTAGATAACTTGCTCCTACCACTGTGATCCTAACAGCTTCCCCATACTGACTTTCCTGATTAGATTCCTGATGATGTTAACAAGTATGGTATTAAAAAATAATACATAATGAAATGTGTAAACATTTGAAATATCTGTATACCACAGTGAATAATATTTTCCAAATGAACAGGGCAGATGTTACAAAATCACACACAGGTGAAAGAGCCATCGAAATGAGAGATATAAATCAATAGATCATAATGCAACAGAATCTGAAGGTTCCTTGACATGATTGCAGATTCCACACTCTAAGCGATTTAAAAAAAATTTACTGCTTGTCAATGATTGATGTACTCTCAGAAAATAATATCTACAATTACTTGGAAAGGCTATTTTCCCTGTTGTTAGTGCATATTTTGAGGCAGGTTTTCTTAATGTACTTCAACCAACCCTATTACAGCAAAATTTGAAGAAAGAAGCAGATATAGTAATCAAGCCATTTCCTATTAAGTCAGAATCAGAAGATGTTTCCAAAGCTTTAAAATAATGCCACACTTTTCTCTTTTTTTCCTTAAAACATACATTAAAATTCACTGTAAAAAATCAAATATATATCAGAAATTAAGGTGATAATTGTTGCAAAATCTGTTTTTTTTAATTTCAAAAATCACTGAGCTTATCAGAGCAATTTTTATTTTTTCCAGCTTTATTAAGTCATAACTAACATATATCATTGTGTAAGTTTAAGGTGTACCACATAATGATTTAGGTATATATTGTGAAATGACCACAATAAGTTATCACATCCATCATCTCACATAGTTACTATATATGTATATTTGTGATGAGAACTTTGAAGATATGCTCTCTTAGAAATTTTCAAATGTACGGGGCACCTGGGTGGCTCAGTTGGTTAAGCGACTGCCTTCGGCTCAGGTCTATGATCCCGGAGAGCCGGGATCGAGCCCTACATTGGGCTCCCTGCTCAGCAGGAACTCTGCTTCTCCCTCTCTCACTCCCTCTGCTTGTGTTCCCTCTCTCACTGTGTTTCTCTCTGTCAAATAAATAAATAAAATCTTAAAAAAAAAAAAGGAAATTTCAAATATACAATTTAGTAGTGTTAGCTCTAGTTTCCATGCTGTACATTACATCCCCCGCCCAAACTTCTGTATCTTATAACTCCAAGTTTGTACCTTTTTAAAGATCTTTTTCTTTTGACAGTCCATCCTGGGACTCAGGGATCATGACCTGAACCAAAGGCAGATGCTTAATGACTGACCCACCCAGGTGTCCAAGTTTTTACCTTTTTGACCACCTTCAGCCATTTCCCCCACACCCCATGCTCTCCCTTTGGCAACAATCATTCTGTTCTCTGTTTTTATGGATTAGATTTTTTTTCTATTCCACACACAGGTGAGATCATACAGTATATGTCTTTGTCTGACTTACTTCACTTAGCTGAAGGCCCTCAAAGTCTATACATATCATCACTAATGGCAGGATTTTCTTCTTTTGTATGGCTGAGTAATATCCCACTATATATATTACTCATATATATATATAAGCCACATTTTCTTTATCCATTCATTCATTGACAGACACTTAAGTTCTTTCCATATCGTGGCTATTGTCAATAATGCTGCAGTGAACATAGGAGTGCAGCTCTCTCTTCAAGTAGTGATTTCATTGCCTAGGGATGCATACTCAGAATTTCTGGGTTGTATGGTAGTTCTTTTATTTCTTGAGAAACTGTTATGCATAATGTCTGCACCAATTTACATTTCCATCAACAGTGCAATGAGGGTTTGTCATGAGGGTTTCTTTTTCTTCATATTCTCTCTAACACTTGTTATGTCCTGTCTTTTGATTATAACCATTCTAATATGTATGTGGTGATATCTTATTGTGGTTTTGATTTGCATTTCATTGATAATTATTGATTTTGGTTATTAACCCCTTATCAGATTTGTGGTTTGCAAGGATTTTCTCTGATTCTATAGGGTGCTTTTCTTTTTATTTTTAGTTCATTTTTTAAAATTATATTATCTTTTTCAGTGTTCTAAGATTCATTGTTTATGCCCCACACCCTGTGCTCCATGCAATACGTGCCCTCGGGACCCACCACCAGGCTCTCCAATCCCTCTACTCCCTCCCCTCCAAGACCCTCGTTTTTTTCTGAGTCCAAAGTCTCTCATGTTTTGTTTCCCTCCCTGAATTACCCTACTTCCCATTTCTTTTCCTTCTCCTACTGTCCTCTATATTACTCCTTATGCACCACAAGTAAGTGAAACCATGTGATACTTGACTTTCTCTACTTGGCTTATTTCACTCAGCATAATCTCTTCCAATCTGGTCCATGTTGGGTACTCATCCTTTCTAATGGAGGCATAATATGCCATTGTATATATGTACCATATCTTCTTTATCCATTCATCAGTTGATGGGCAGGCACCTTGGCTCTTTCCACAGTTTGGCGATTGTGGCCATTGCTGCAATGAACATTGGGGTACATATGGCCCTTCTTTTCACTACATCTGTATCCTTGGGGTAAATACCCAGTAGTGCAATTGCAGGGTCATAGGGTAGCTCTATTTTTAATTCTTTAAGGAATCTCCACACTGTTTTCCAAAGCGGCTGCACCAACTTGCATTCCCACCAACAGTGTAAGAGGGTTCCCCTTTCTCCACAGCCTCTCCAACACTTGTTGTTTCCTGTCTTGTTAATTTTGGCCATTCTGACTGGTGTAAGGGGTATCTCAATGTGGTTTTGATTTGAATTTCCCTGATAGCTAGTGATGATGAACATTTTTTCATGTGTCTGTTAGCCATTTGGATGTCTTCTATGGAGAAGTGCTTCTTAATGTCTCCTGTCCATTTTTTGATGTGATCATCTTTTTGGATGTTGAGTTTGAGTAGTTCTTTATAGATCTTGGATATCAGCCCTTTGTCTGTAGTGTCATTTGCAAATATCCTCTCCCATTCTGTGGGTTGCCTCTTTGTTTTGTTGACTGTTTCCTTTGCTGTGCAGAAGCTTTTTATTTTGATGAAGTCCCAGAAGTTCATTTTTGCTTTTGTCTCCTTTGCCTTTGGAGACGTGTCTTGAAAGAAGTTGCTGTGGCTGATGTCAAAGAGGTTACTGCGTATGTTCTCTTCCAGGATATTGATGGATTCCTGTCTCACGCTGAGGTCTTTCATCCATTTTGAGTTTATCTTTGTGTATGGTGTAAGAGAATAGTCTAGTTTCATTCTTCTATACATAGCTGTCCAATTTCCCCAGCACCATTTATTGAAGAGACTGTCTTTTTTCCACTGGATATTTTTCTTGTTTTGTCAAAGATGATTTGACCATAGATTTGTGGGTCCATATCTGGACTCTGTTCCATTGGTCTATGTGTCTGTTTTTGTGCCAGTACCATGCTGTCTTGGTGATCACAGCTTTGTAATAAAGCCTAAAGTCAGGTAATGTGATGCCCCCAGCTTTGTTTTTCTTCTTCAACAATTCCTTAGCAATTCAGGGTCTTTTTTGTTTCCATATAAATTTTAGGATTGTTTATTCTAACGCTTTGAGGAATGTTGGTGGAATTTTGATCGGGATGGCATTGAAAGTATAGATTTCTCTGGGCAGTATAGACATATTAACAATGTTTATTCTTCCAACCTATGAGCATGGAATGCTCTTCCATCTTTTTGTGTCTTCCTCAGTTTCTTTCATGAGTGTTCTGTAGTTCCTCGAGTACAGATCTTTAACATTTTTGGTTAGGTTTATTCCAGGTGTCTTATGGTTCTTGGTGTTATAGTAAATGGAATTGATTCTCTGATTTCCCTTTCTATATTTGCATTGTTAGTATAGGGTGATTTTCATTTTATTGTTTATTTCTTTTGCCATATGGAAACTTTTTAGTTTGATGTTGTCCCATTTGTTCGTTTTTGCTTTTTTTACTTATACTTTAGGTAGCATATTCAAAGAAGTCATTGTGAAAACAAACTTTAAGATTTCTCCCTATATTTTCTTCTAGGAGTTCCATGGTCATACATTTAAGATCTTAATTGATTTTGAGTTAATTTCTGTGAGTGGTGTAAGATAGGGATTTCAGTTTCATTCTTTTGTGTATGCATATCCAGTTTTCCCAGCACCACTTATTAAAGAGACTGTCTTTTCTTCAGTGGGCTTCATTGTCAAATGTTAGTTGACTATATATGTATAGGTTTATTTCTGGGCTCTCAATTCTATTCTGTTGGTCTATGAGTCTGTTTTTATTATATACCATACTGTTTGATTACTCTCCTTTAAATCAGAAAGTGTGATGCCTCCAGTTTTATTCTTTCTCAGGATTGCTTTGCTTATTTCTTATTTTTTCTTTTGTCTTGGGAAATGTAGTTATTTTGATTAAAATATGTTACTAGGTTTAATTATTGATGGATTTATTACTGTTATTTTAAATAAAATTCTTAGTTTAAATTTCAAGGATGGTCTAAATATCCACATACTGGGATTTTTTGTTATTGTTTTTGGGTTTTTTTTTTTTTTTTGCTTGTTTGTTTTGCAAAGTGTAAAGAATCCTGAAACCGCAAGTTTGAGAACCTTGAGAAGTACTGTGCTCTCTGTCTCCTCTCTCTCTTGCTACACACACGTATGCAATCTTCAGTTACTTTCTCAAGTGAGATAATAGGCATGATGATCAGTAAAGCTGAATATCTATTCTTGCACTTGTTTGCTGAATGTGTGTCTTTTTTGGAAAAATATGTCTATTCAGATCTTCTGCCAACCTTTAAATTGGATTGTTTTTTTTTTGTTATTGAGTTGTATTTATTGTTTATGTATTTTGAATATTAAGTCTTTATTAGATGTATGATTTGAAAATAGTTTCACCCATTCATTAGGTTGTCTTTTCATTCATTCATTTATTTATTTAGTCTTTTCATTTTGTTGATAGTTTCCTTTATTGTGCAGAAGCCTGATATCATTTCTTACATTTGTTTTTGTGTTTTTTTTGCTTTTGCTTTTAGTGTCAGATTTTTAAAAATCATCATGAACATCTGTTTCAAGGAGCTACCATCTCTGTTTGTTCTAGGAGTTTTATGGGTTCAGGTCTTATGTTCAAGTCCTTAATCCATTTTTAGTTAATTTTTGTGTATGATGTAAATAAAATAGTGGTCCAGTTTCATTCTTTTGCATGTGACCAATTAAGACATTCTTATTAAGTGAATAAATGAATGAATGGTCATTTGTATAACATTTTTTGTCCTCTAACTTTCAGAGAGAATTCCAATAGACATTTCTCCATTGCCACTTCTATTAGACAGTTATTTATAAAATCATGATTAAATTTACTTTCATATCTTATTTTACGTATACAAGTTGTATGTATTTGACATGCACATTCTTCTAAAAGGTCCACCAGTAAAGAGAAAACTAAAGGAATGATAGACATATTGACATCATTTTAGTTTCTATTATAGAGATGCCCTATTTGGATGAAGCTGATTTACACAGCTCTCTTGACAAGTTCACATTCATATTTCAACTATTCCAACATTATGGAAAGCTATTTTCATCAGGTCAAGTACTGAATTCATTAACTATTTATCAGATGCTTGGCATTAAGCAGTATTATGCTCTCAGCAGATGGCTTGGGACTTCAAGTTCCCATCACAAGTTTATCTTGCATTCAGGTCAGTTTTATGTTCTAGAGAAAGATATTTGCTGATCTGTTCTATTTGGCTTCTAAGTCTTTAGCATATTCCCACAATATTATCCATTCTATTTCCCCTTCCTTTCATCTCCATCCTTATTTCATTTGAAAGTGCTTGTTTTGAGACTTCCAAACAAGTTTAATTTTATTATTTTGCTTTTTCTTCCTTTCTAGTAGATCTGTTTCTTACAAATGATGGGGGAAATCATAAGTAATATTACTAACTGGTTTCTTTATGCCAGCTTCCACTTTTTTTTTGGCCTTTAATCCTCATAAACTTCTTATTATTTCCATTTTTACCAAGTGTCAGAGAGAGATTTTTTTCCAGAAAATAAGTTGCTAAAACATGGTGGTAATGGAATTTATGTCCAGATTTCTTTGATTATGATAATTATTGTCTGCCATTACATTATTCCTGCTTTTTAAAAAGAGCATGAGCCCTAGTCTATTATATTTTGGTAATATTAGGATAAGAGTAATTATCTTCTGTATTACATATCAATTTCTGGTTTAGTGCCTAGTTTTGGTACATCAGTATATGTACATATGTAATCATAAGTGTTGCTATGTGCATCATCTTCACTTTCTCTTAATAACTCCAAGTGGTTCTCCTATAAATTCTTTAATGTCTGTTTCCAGTTTCCAATTTGGTTTTTGACTTTTTTAGTTTAATGATAGCCTGATAATAGTAAAAGCTAGCTGTCATTGAATGTTTAACATTATGCAAGACACCGTCTCATCTAACCATACAACAAACCACATGGCAGGTATTGTTC
>PITA01025632.1:0-23992 GCA_004023965.1 Spilogale gracilis
AATACTAACTCTGAAGCATGTATATATAATACAAGCATAAAAAAGACCAGAAAATTATGCCAAAATGACATTAAGAGTAATTTACTGCTGCATAATAGGGTTAGCATTATTTTTATTTTTATTTTGTGCTTGGCTTTCTTGGTATTTTGCAAATTTTCTTTTGGTAATTTGGTAATCAAACCGAACACATGTCTTTTTTCTTTTGGTAATTTGGTAATCAAACCGAACACATGTCTCTCAGGCGCCCCAGTATTTTTAAAAGAGTATACATTTAGGGGCGCCTAGGTGGCTCAGTTGGTTAAGCAACTGCCTTCGGCTCAGGTCATGATCCTGGAGACCAGGGATCGAGTCCCACATCGGGCTCCCTGCTCAGCGGGAAGCCTGCTTCTCCCTCTCTCACTCCCCCTGCTTGTGTTCCCTCTCTGGCTGTGCTTCTCTCTGCCAAATAAATAAATAAAATCTTTTTTTAAAAAAGTATACATTTAGAAAGTTAATAGAAATATTTCACTTAATATGTTTAATCACTAAGTTTAGTCACTAAGTTAAAGCAGATGAGCTATAATATATAATTTGGGTAGGGCCTTATTTTATACATGCATAATAGGAATACAGAGGTAAGGTTATTAGTAGGTTATGTAAGTATGAATATAATTTTCTAACAATGACAACTGTTTTTCAGTGTGCCATCTTTGTGCTTACTTCCCCATTACACAACAGAGCTTTATATTCTTTTGATTCCATGGTATCTCCTTCAGTCCTGTAATTCTTCTGTTTCTTTAAATATCATTTGCCTTACCAGATGTCTTAATTATTACTAACATTTCTCTCTAGTATTACTGCAACAAGCCTTTTTGTTCTCTCTGCCTGCATCTCATCCATTCCAATACCTCCCTGAACCTGTATTTTTTTTTCAGCATACTACAAGGGCAATACTTCTAAATTAAAAAACAGTGGTGGAGGTAAAGAGATAAATTCTAGATATCTCAGCGTTTGATGACTAGGATACAGGGTTTGATGACTAGGATACAGGAGGTAAATAAAAGATGTGGGGGCCCTTGGGTGGCTCCGTCAGTTATGGGCTATCTTTGGCTCAGGTCGTGATCTCAGGGTCCTGGGATGGAGCCCCATGTCGCTCAGCAGAGACTCTGCTTCCCCTTCTCCCTTTGCCCTTCCCCATGCTTGTGCTCTCTCTCATATATATGAATAAAATCTTAGGAAAAAAAAAAGAAACAATGACATCTTGTGTCTGGTCAAAGGAATTGGTAAATGGTGATATTATTCACTGAGTTGAATAACTTAAGCACCTGGATATCTGGGTCTGGAAATCAAAAGAAGAGTTTAGGCTAGAAATAAAGACTGCAAACATTTATCTAATAAAATTAAATGCCTACTATGTGCAAGATATAGAGTACATAGATGTGGGTCATATGGTAATGAGCAAACTAACCTCGTTCCTCTGTAGTCTTGTTTTTGAGAATCACCTATTTAAAGATGGGAGCCAAAATAACTCAGAATAATTATGACTAAAGAGTGATTTCAGAGAAAAATAAGAGGACCAAGGAAAGAATATTTATGAGACATCAAAAGCTGAGAAGAAAGAGCAGCCAGAAGTGGAAGAAACCAGTGAAGTATGGTTCTACCAAACCCAAGAAAAAGGGAGTGATTAAACATCAAATACTGCTGGGACATAAAGAATAATAAAGACTAAGGCAACAAAGGAGTTATTACTGGTACCTTGGTAAGCACAATTTTAATGTCATAGTGGCAGCCGAAGCTAAACTATAACAGCTTTAGCAGCGAGTGGCAAGTGAGATCACAGACAATTTCAAAAAGTCTGTGTGTGTGTGTGTGTGTGTGTGTGTGTGTGTGTGTGTGTGGTGGTCAAACCTCCAAAGACATTAAGCTCAGACATAGGCATGTATAACCAGAAGTTCAAGAAATATTTCATCCCTAGCTTATAGAAAAGGGATTCCAGAAAACAGACAGTCTCCAACCTTATTTTAGGGATTAATATAATCTTGGTACCATACGAGAAAAAGGAATTAAGGATCAATTTTACTCATAAACATGTATAATGTGGCAATGGGTATCTTTATCTTTTATTCTTTTTACAGATTTAATTAATTTATTTGAATGAGAGAAAATGAGAGACAGAGCATGAGCTGAGGGGGAGGGACAGGAGGAAAAGCAGATTCCCTGCTGAGCAAAGAGTCCCCTGCAGGGCTCCATCCCAGGACCCTGGGATCATGACCTGAACTGGAGGCAGATCCTTAGCTGACTGAGCCACCTAGCTGCCCTGTCAATGGTTATCTTTAAAGTACACATGATTAAGAAGAATTCATCCCCAAAATTAAAGGACCTAAATACTAGAAAATACACTGATATATTTCACCACATTAAAAAAAAAAGATTTTATTTGAGAGAGAGAGAGAGAGACAAGGATAGTGACAGAGATAGCAAAAGAGAGCATGAGTGGGGAGAAGAGGGAGAGAGGACTTCCTGCTGAGCAGGGAGCTGGATGCAGGACTCGATCCCAGGACCCCTGGGATCATGACCTAAGCTGAAGGCAGATGCTTAACCGACTATGCCACCCAGGTGCCCCTGTATTTCACCACATTAAAAAAAATATATATGCTCTTCCTAAAAACGTTAAAAAAAAACACCAAAACTCTAAAAACCAGGAGCAACAATAAAATTTAACCTCAATTCATGATTATACGATTTTTTTGGAAATCAGTAGTAAAAAGTAACTTTCTAACCCTGATAAACGGTAATCCCCTATAGCAAATATACTTTCAAAAATTTCCAGTTTCTCCATTAAATCAGGCATCTTTATATTAGAGAATGAGTAAATATAATATGTAGGAAAAAAGAAATGAATTATAAAATTAATAAGTTATTATCATCTGAGGACTATATAACATAGAAAAATTGAAAAGACTATAAAGTATTAGAACTAGACCACTCAACAAAGGCTGTATTTTAAAATCAGTTTATTGGAGTAGGACTTCTGGTATGGCAGAGTGAAAAGGCTGACAAATCTCCCCAAACACTATAAACCTATAGCCCCTACAGCCATTATAGCCCCTAGAAATCAACCAAAAGCAAACAATGAGTTAAAAAACAGCTGACCTTTAGGTAAAAATAGTGTCAATCTGTGGAATTCTTGCCTGAAGCTGTTCTTTCTCTTCATTCAATTCAGTTACCAGTTCGACTAAGAGCTAGCAGTGAAAACCAGTGGTTTGATGCCAGAGAGGCTAACTTGATCTGGAACAGAAGGCAAAAAACTGCTGTCCAGTGGTATTACCACTAGAAGTAGTGATCCCCGTAGGATCACGAACAGGAAGGCCCCCAGCTCTGCTACCTTGAGACTGTGGTCCCAGTTGGGATAAGCATCTGACTAGTAAAGTAGCTAGAAAGTCAACAGAAAGATGCTAGAAATAAAATAGCTATAAACTCTCCACATATCTCTAAATGATAGGGAGCCTTTATGGACATGCAAGATAAGACCTTGGAAGGCACAGGAAAAAATAAAACAAAGGTAAGATTGCCTGAAAATGAGTATTCTCCCCAACTAGGAAAGGCTAAAAAAAGCCTTACTGGTCTAAAGTATTTGGCACAACTTCTGACTAGTCACTGACTGACTGCCAAGTTATGAAGACAGACAGGAATTTAAACTTAATATAAAAATACGAATAAAATAAGGAACTGAACAGAGATAGTGTGGGTACATACTGTAAAACAGATTGCAAAGAATTAGTCTGGGAAAGCAATGAAACAACAAAGAACCCACCTCAACAAAAACAGCAACAAAAACAACCCTTGGGGAGAATGGGAGAATCCAGGTCTTTTATAATACATTATCTCAAATGTCCAGTTTTCAATAAAAATTATGAGAAATGCAAAGAAACATTAAGATGTTACCTATATTCAGGGGAAAAGCAGTTAATAAAAATTGCCTGAGTGGGTCAAGATATTATATTTAGCAGACATAGACATTTAAGGCAAGTTTTATAAATATGTGTAAAGAAAATCATGTTCAATGAATTAAAAGAAAAATATAACAAGATCTCAACAAGTAAGGAATCTCAATAGAGAAACAGAAATAATAAAGAAAGAACCACTGCAATAAGGCAAGAAAAAGAAATTAAAGACATTTAGATTAGAATGTAAGAAGTATCTTTATTCACAAAGGACTGATCCTAAATAAGTAAGAAAATTTTAGGTAATTCACATATACACACACATAAAAGAGCCTACAAATAAATGAACTGCAGAATACATAATCAATATACAAAAATCAGCTGTGTTTCTGTATGTTAGACTAAGCACCAACTGAGAATGAAGATCAAAAATATATATATTCACGAAAGAATAAAAAAATTTACAAAGAAATAAATTTAACAAAAAAAGTTGCCAAGATTTATATACTGAAAACTACAAATAATTCCAAGAGAAATTAAAGAAGAGATAGTCCATGTTCATGGAATGGAAGATAGTGTGAAGAGGGTAATTCACTCCAAACTGACCTGGGGATTCAATGCAATTCCAAACAAAATCTCACTTGGCCATTTTTTTAAATAGAGATTTACAAGATAGTTCAACTTTACATGGAAATGCAAGGGACCCAAAATAGCCAAAACAATTTTGGAAAAATGAAACTGGAGGATGTACAACATCCAATTTCAAAACTCACTGTAAAACTATAGAAATCAAAATAATAGAGCCATGATGTAAAGACAGGTATACTGGTCAATGGAATAGAACTGAGAATTTAAAAATAAACTCTTACATTTATGTTGATTTTTGACAAAGGAGACAATGAAATTCAATGGGGGAAATGTAGGGTTAAACTATAAAACTTCTAGAAGAAAACACAGAAGAAAAATTTTGTCATATTGTGAAAGGGAAAGTCTTCTTAGCTATGACAGAAAAAGTATAATCCCCCAAATGAAAAAAAAAGACAGGGCGCTTCGGTGGCTCAGTGGGTTATTAAAAGCCTCTGCCTTCAGCTCAGGTCATAATCTCAGGATCCTGGAATCGAGGCCCATGTTGGGCTCTCTGCTCAGCAGGGAGCCTGTTTCCTCCACTCTCTTTGCCTCCCTCTCTGCCTATTTGTAGTCTCTCTCTCTGTCAAAAAATAAATAAAAATAAAATAAAATAAAAAGACAAATTATATTATATCAAAAAATAAAACTTTTTCATTTTATAATTTTTTAAGATTTATTTTTATTTATTTGAGAGAGAGAGTGGAAGGGAGGGGCAGAGAGAGACAGAGTCTCAAGCAGGCTCCACACTGAGTGCAGAGTCCAATGCAGAGCTTAATTTCACAACCCAGAGATCAGGACCTAAGCTGAAACAGAGTTGGACGCTTAACTGACTGCATCACTGAGGTGCCCCACTAAACTTTTTCACTTTAAAAGACACCATTACTTGGGGCACCTGGGTGACTCAGGCTGTTAAGCCTCTGCTTTGAGCTCAGGTCATGATTCCAGGGTCCTAGGATCGAGCCCCACTTCGGGCTCCCTGCTCAGCAGAAAGTCTGCTGTTCCTCTCCCTCTCCCCTCCTCCTGCTTCTTCTCTCCCTCTCTTGCTTGCTCTCTCTCTCTCAAATAAATAAAATCTTAGAAAAAAGACACCATTACAAAAATGAAAAGCTACAGACTAGGAGAAAATATTTGCAAATCATGTACCTCATAAAGAACTTTGCCCGGAATATATAAACTCTTACAATTCAATAATAACTATTATTAACTCAACCTAACCTAACAAACAGACAAAAGATCTAAAGAGACATTTCACCAAAAAAGATATATGAATGACCAGTAAAGTACATGAAGGAAACCTCAACATCATTAGTCATTAGGAGAATGTAAATTAAAACTACAATGAGATACCACTGCCTGAATGGCCATTATTAAAAAGACAAATAGCAAGGGTTAGTAAAACTGAAACCCTCATATGTTGTTGGTGGGAATGTAAAATGAAAACAGCCAATTTCTAACACACATGTGAAAAAAATGTTCATTGTCATTAGCCATCAGGGAAATTCAAATCAAAACCACATTGAGATATCACCCTACACTAGTTAGAATGGCCAAAATTAATAGGACAGGAAACAATGAGTATTGGAGAGGCTGTGAAGAAAGGGGAACCCTCTTACACTGTTGGCGGAAATGCAAGTTGGTGCAGCCACTTTGGAAAACAGTGTGGAGAGTCCTTAAAAAATTAAAAATAGAGTTACCCTATGACCCTGCAATTGCACTACTGGATATTTACCCCAAAGATACAGATGTAGTGAAAAGAAGGGCCATATGTACCTTATTCATAGCAGCAATGGCCACAATCATCAAACTGTGGAAAGAGCCAAGGTGCCCTTCAACAGACGAATGGATAAAGAAGATATGGTCCATATATACAATTGAATAATATGCCTCCATCAGAAAGGATGAATACTCAACTTTTGTAGCAACATGAACAGGATTGGAGGAGATTAGGCTGTGTGAAATAAGCCAAGCAGAGAAAGTCAAGTATCATATAGTTTCACTTACTTGTGGAGCATAAGGAGTGACATGGAGGACAGTAGGAGAAGGAAAGGAAATGTGAACTGGGGTAAATCAGAGAGGGAGATGAACCATGAGAGACTGTGGACTCTGAGAAACAAACTGAGGGTTTGGGAAGGAGTGGATGGGTGAGCCTGGTGTGGGTACTGAGGGCACATATTGCATGGAGCACTGGATGTGGGGCATAAACAATGAATCTTGGAACACTGAAAAAATAAAACAAATTATTATAAAAAAAGAAAACAGCCAATTTGAAAACAGTCTGTCAGCTTCTCAAAAAGTTAAATGTAAAATTACCATATGACCTAGTAATTCCACTTCTTGGTATTTATGCACAAGAAATAAAAGCATTTGTCCACAAGACTTGTATATGAATATTCACAACAAAATTATTCATAATACCCAAAACCCAGAAAAAATTCAAATGTCTATCAACTAGTGAACTGATGAACAAAAATGTGATAGGATATGGAGAAAGGGGAACCCTTTGGCATAGTTGGTGGGTATGCAAACTGGTGCAGCCACTCTGGAAAAAAGTATGGAGGTTCCTCAAAAAGTTAAAAATAGAACTACACTACAACCCAGCAATTGCACTACTAGGTATTTGCCCAAAGGATACAAAAATGATGATTCGAAGGGGCACATGCACCCCAATGTTTATAGCAGCACTATCAACAACAGCCAAATTACAGAAAGAGCCCCAATGTCCATTGACTGATGAATGAATAAAGATGTGATGTGTGTACACACACACACACACACACACACAGAAGAATATTTCAGCCATCAAAAAGAATGAAATCTTACCATTTGCAATGACGTGACTGGAACTAGAGTATATTATGCTAAGGAAAATATAGAAGGACAAATACATGATTTCACTTATATGTGAAATTTAAGAAAGAAAACATGAACACAAGGGAAGGGATGTAAAAATAAAATAAGATAAAAACAGAGAGGAAAACCATAAGAGACTATTAACTACAGGAAACACATTGAGGGTTGCTGGAGGGAGGTAGGTTGGGGGATACACTAAATGGATGATAGATATTAAAGAGGGCACTTGTTGGGAAGAGCACTTGGGTGTTATATCTAAGTGATGAATCACTGAATTCTACTCTCAAAACCAATACTACACTATATGTTAAGTAACTTGAATTAAAATTTTAAAAACCCCACAAAATGTGGTATCTCCACAATGGAATATTATTCAGAATAAAAAGGAATGAACTACTGCTACACAATATAATGTGGATAAATTTCACAAATATGCTAAGTGAAAGAAGCCAGACACCAAATATCATGTATTATGATTCCATTTATGTAAAATGTTCAGAAAAGGCAAATCTATAGAGACAGAAAGCAGACTGGTGGTTGTCTGGGGCTCAGAGTGGGAGCAGGCATTAGCTGCAAACAAGTATAGGGGAACTCTCAGGGATGATGAAAATTTTCTAAAACTGAATTATGATGGTTACATAACTAAATTTTCTAAAAATGAATTCTGTATTCATAATGGGAGAATTTTATGGTATAAGAAGTATCTTAATAAAGCTGTATTTTTAATAAACATTTTATTTATTTTGAGACAGAGAGTGCATGCCCAAGTGGGGGGAGGGGCAGAGGGAGAGAGAGAATCTAAAGCAGACCCCATGCTGAGCACAGAGCCCTATATGGGACTCAATCTCACAACTGTGAAATGGGTCAGACACTTAACCAGCTGAGCCACCCAAGTGCCCCAATAAAGCTGTATTTTTTTTTAAAAGGTCAGTATAAAATATCAGTAGTGTTCATATGCATTGAGAATGAGTAAACAATGTTAAGAAAAATATCCAAAAGAGAAAAAAAATAACCTTATAAAATAAGAAAAAGTGTTCTACATCATTAGGGAAAATTATAAACATTAACTGAAGGATGTAAGGAAAAAACTAAATACATTGAGATGAAAATCATGTTCCTACACATGAGAAGACTTGATATTAAAATATATCCAAGTAATCTATAAATTCAATGTAATGAATATTGCCAACAAGATATATATAGGATAACAAGCTGAGTCTAAAGAGTGAAGGACTACTATGAACAAATACAATTTTGAGGAAGGGACAATGTGATTTTAGAAAGGGATATGCAAGAGACCAATGAAATAATACAAAACCCAAAAACAGATCTGCATATATATGGAACTGGTTTATAACAGAGGTCAGTCCAAATGAGACTACTCAATAAATGGTACTGTGACAAGTGCTTATCTAAAAAGATAAAAAAGTGGAATTCTTACCTTAAACAATATTACATACAAGTAAATTACAAAAAGACTCCTAAATTTATAAAACAAAATTTTAGAATGTTTAGAAGAAAACAAAGATTTATATCTGTATCTCTGGGTAGGGGGCATAAAAATGTAAATAATAAAAGAACAATAATATCTGAGTACATAAAATTCAAAAATTCAAAGAATACAAATAAAAAAGCACACTTATAGCATATAAATAAGATTTAATATCCAGAAAATAATTCCTACAAATCAATAAGAAAAACATAACTGAATAGAAAAATGAGTAAAAATATATTTGAATAGGCAATTCACAACAGAAGAAACAGGAATGATGAAAAGGGCTCAATTTCACTAGCAATTAGGGAAATGCAATAGAAAATACTATTTAATACTCACCAATTGGCAAAAACTTAAATGCTTGCTAAAATTATGTGCTGACATGGATGTGGGAAACGGGAACACTTATATACTGCTGGAGAGAGTATACTTGGTATTCCTTTGCAAAGCTAGATGATGTTCATACTTGATGGGTCAGTAATTGTAGTTCCAGGTATGGGCCTATTTGTGTATGAAAATATCTAAAAAATGTTCACAGGAGCATTTTTTAATAGTAAAAATATTAGAAACAATGGAAATGTCTCTCAAAAGCAAAATAAGTAGAATAATTGCAGTTTATAAAATGGCATACAACAGAAGTTAAAATGTATGAATTAGTGCTGTAGAGCTTGATAAAGTTCACAAATATATTGTGTTTATTAAAAGTATTAAGTTGAAGAACAGGCAGAAGACAATGCCACTGCACATAATTTAAGAGCACACAACAGTATTACATATTGTTTATGAATATTCATGCATAAAAAAGTACTAAAAACCTGTGGTAAGAAAGGAAAGATGCTAACTTCAGAACAATAGTTGTCCTTAGTGTGGATGGGAATAAGAAAAGGAAAGGAACAGCTGAGGGGTATAATAAGATTTAAATTATATCTGTGACTTGATTTCTTTAAAAAATTTATGTGAATCTAATAAAATGTTATAAATATTGGCTAATTTTAAGTAATGGATATGAGGACACTTATAATATTTTTATATTTTTCTACATATTTGAATTTTTTTATTTTTTAATATTGAAGAAATAAGAAATTTGTTTACTATTGAATAGAAATCCAAGATGCCTGATGAAAAGGTCTGAGAAGGGCAGCATTAGAAAGAGACTGCTGAATTAGTACAAGGCAGCACAGAAGAGGATGTTATATTTGGGTATGGGGCAGCAGAGATGCCCAGGAAGGCTCAAATCTTGGGCGGGGACTTGCAATTCATCAGGAAATAAATTTAGTTTATGGCCCATTAAGAGGCTTTTAAGATTTTTTTTTCTGCTTCCTGGTTTTTCTTATTTTCATTAATCATTAAAGTTTCTACCTTTGATTATGGGAAGGCAGTTGAGGTGAAATTCACACACCTTTGTTAGTTATTAATAGTTTTAATGAAAGGGGAGGAAACTGAAGAGGATTATTGATAAAGTTTATAGACAAACCAAGGAATATGTTAATTAATTCCTCTTTTTCATTCACACTAATAATTGATTTTGATTTGTAATTCTGGGCAGCTGTTTTCTGGTCAGCATTACTCCTATCGTTTAAAATATACACTAATTATACCTATTTACAAAATCTGAAGATACTTTGGCATGCACATCAATGAAAAAAAGGTTAAGTGCTGTAGAATAATATTATACCTATGCTTAGCTTTTATACAGTTAAAAACCATATAAATAATATAAATTACATTATATTAAAATATGTAATATAAAGATAATACCACACATAATAAAATTTAAAAATATAAGTAATATATAGTTAAGTTCAAACCAAATGAGCAGAAGTAACTACAGTGCAGTCTAAGTCAAGAGCCTAGTCACTCCCGTGCAGTGGATTGTTCATATATGACACAAATGTCAGATTATTCAAGAGGTAGCACCAGAAACTAACACAGTTTTTTTTTTAATTCTTCTTCTTAATTTTTTTTTTAAGATTTTATTTATTTGACAGAGAGAAACACAGCCAGAGAGGGAACACAAGCAGGGGGAGTGAGAGAGAGAGAAGCAAACCTCCTGCTAAGCAGGGAGCCCGACGTGGCGCTCAATCCCAGATCTCCGGGATCATGACCTGAGCCGAAGGCAGTCGCTCAACCAACTGAGCCACCCAGGCGCCCCTAACACGGGTTTTGAACTGTGTGCTGTGTAGTAAGAGCAGTTGAAACAGAGGGTACAGTTTTATGGGGTTGGAGGAATATATAGAAGTAATTTTTGTATAAAAATCACAGGTAATCTATCAAGAGATAATCACTTCTAAATCCTTTGATGACTACCTAAATATGTGAACATGTATTTATAAAATATTTAAATTGTATTTATAAAACAGACTTAAATTTAGGACTATATTGAATATGTTATTTATGATCTATTTTAATGTTAGTTCACAGTGTTCGAACATTTTCCATGTCATTAAAAAATTTTCTACAACATAATTTAAAAATGAATATATGACATCATTTGGATATATAATAATTTATCTACAGTTTATTATCAAATATTTAAATTACTTCAAATTACTGAATGTTTTATTTTTAGACATTTTACTGCTTTTGACTTTTTTTAAATCTCTTGTACTCACCATGTATCCAGACAAGTACTTTTATAGATATCGATTTATATACTTAAATTCCTAGGATATAAGTGCTAAGGCTAAAGAAGGAAAATTCTAAGAGTTTTATAGTTTCAGCTCTTACATTTAGGTCTTTGATTCACTTTGAATTGTTTTGTATTAACATATAATGTATTATTTGTTTTAGGGGTACAGGTCTGTGATTCATCAGTCTTACACAATTCACAGTGTTCCTTTTTATACCTTTTTGTATGTGGATGTTCAGTTGTCCCAGCCCAACTGTTGAAAGACTATTCTTTCCTTGATGGAATGGTCTTGACACCCTTGTCAAAACTCAAATGGCTATAGATGTACTGTCACTAGTCTTTCATATTTCTCATTTTTACAGCCCCTTTGAAATATAACTGACATATAACACTGTGTAAGTTTAAGGTATACAGTTTGCTGGTTTAATACATTCATATACTATTAAAATAATTACTACTCTAGCATTAGCTAACATTTCCATCCCATCACATAATTACCATTTCTTTTTTGTGGTGAGACAAATTAGGATCTATTCTCTTAACAACTTTCAAGTATAAAATGCAGTATTTACATGAGCTATAATCACCATGCTGTATGTTAGATCCCCAGAACTTATCTGATAACTGTAAGTTTGTATCTTTTGACCAGTATCCTCCCTTTTCTTCCATCCCCTAGGCCATGGTAACCACCACTGTACTCTGTTTCTATGATTTTGGCTTTTTTTAGATTCTACATGTGATATCATACAGTATTTGTCTTTTCTGACTTATTTCACTTAACATAATGCCCTCAAGTTTCCTCCAAGTTGTTGCAAATGGTAAGATTTCCTTTTTTTCTCATGGGTAAATATTCCATTTTATATAGATATCACGTCTCTTTAGCCATTCATCTACTGACAGATACTTGGGTTGTCTCCCTATCTTGGCTATTGGGAATAATGCTGTGCTGAACATCGAGGTGCAGACAGTACTTTGAGATTCTGTTTTCATTTCCCTTTGGATAATATACCCAGAAGTGGTATTACTGGATCACACAGTATTTCTGTTTTTAATTTTTTGAGGAACCTCTGTACTGTTTTCTGTAGTGGCCATACCAATTTACATTTCTACCAATAGTTCACAAAGGTTCCTTTTTTTCCACATTCTCAAAAACACTCATCTCTTGTTTTTTTGATCATAGCCATTCTTATGGGTGTGGGGTGATATCTCATAGTGATTTTGATTTGCATTTCCCCAATTAGTGATGCCTAGCACCTTTTTGTATCTGTTGGCCATTTGTATGTCTTCTTTGGAAAAAGTCTATTTAGTTCATCTGCCCATTTTTAAATTGAGTTGTTTGTTTTCTTATATGAGTTCTTTACACACTTTGGCTACTAATCCCTTATCAGATATATGACTTGCAAATATTTTCTATCATTCCACAGATTGCCTTCTCATTCTGAGTGTTTCTTTTGCTGTGTAGAATTTCAGTTTGATGCAGTCTCACTTATTTTGCTTTTGTAGCTCGTGCTTTTGGTGTCATATCCAAAAAAATCATGACATCAAAAACTAATGATACACTGTATGGTGACTAACACAACATAATAATAAATAAAAATCAGTGCCAACACCAATATGAAGGAGCTTTTCTCCTGTGTCTTCTTACAGGAGATTTCTGATTTCATGCCTTAAGTCTTTAATCCATCTTGATATAATTTTTGTGAGTTGTATAAGATAGAGGTCCAATTTCATTCTTTTATGTATGATTATCCAATTTTCTCAATACCATTTATTGAAGAGACTATCTTTTCCTCACTGAGTATTTTTGGCTCCCTTGTCAAATATTAGTAGACATATATACAAGAATGTATTTTTCTTTTTTAAAAAATTTTATTTATTTATTTGACACAGAGAGAGAGAGAGATCACAAGTAGGCAGAGAGGCAGGCAGAGAGAGAGAAGGAAGCAAGGCTTCCCACCAAGCAGGGAGCACAACGTGGGCCTTGATCCCAGGACCCTGAGATCATGACCCGAGCTGAAGGCAGAAGCTTAACCTACTGAGCCACCCAGGTGCCCGTGTATTTTTCTTTTTTAAACTGAATTTGCAGCTTCTCCTTGTTTCTTTTAGGATGTTTCTATTTTTCTTATTGAGTTATAAAAAAAACATTTTAACTCCCATGTTGTCATTTGCCTTATCAGATATTTAGAGGCAGCACAGATAGGGGTTGTGGTGGAAACTGCTGTCCACCAACATCTGTTCTCCCTTTCTTCCTGGGCACATGGTGGGACTACACTTCCTAGTTTCTCCTACTGTTAGGACTGGCCATGTGGCTAAGCTCTTTCTAATACAATGTGAGCAGAAGCAATATATGCCACTTTTAGGACTAGATTTTTTTAGGTTGTATTTATTTAATTGATTGAGAGAGAGAGAGAGCACTCAAGCAGGTGGAACATCAGAAGGAGAGGGAGAAGCAGGCTCCCTGCTATGTAAGGAGCCTAATGTGGGGCTCGATCCCAGGACCCTGGAATCACGACCTGAGCCAAAGGCAGTTGCTTAACCAACTGAACCACCTAGGTGCCCCAGGACTAGATTTTAAGAGAATGGTATGTCTTTTCATGCTTTCTTTCCTCTATCCACTGGAAAGAATTCAAATAAGTCAATGACCCAGGTTTGGCCAAGCTGGTGATGAATTGGTTGTCACCTTGTACTCGGGTCCTTATATAGTTTTATGAGGTAGAACCTACATATTTACCTTAAACTACTGAATGAGAAATAATTAACATCTATCTTATTTGAGCTTTTACATTTGGGTCTATTTTAGTTGTTTAGCCTTTGTCCTAATTAATACAGAATAAATATCTAATAGTAGGATATTGGTGTAACAAAGCAGCAGAGCAGCAAGCAGTAAGGAAGCAAATGCTGCAAAACTGGGAAGCTGATAATACTTATTATACTGTGGCAAAACATCAGACAATACTGTTGCCTGTGATGACATGGAAAGCAGATGAGGGTTATAGATTGTATAGTTCTAGGGCAGTGTTTCCCATTCTTAGCACTTTGACTTTAGTAAAGCACCTATTACATACTTTATTACACATTTTAAAAATGTGGAATTGTCAAATCTACCACCATATTCCCGTGAAGTGTCTACCTTTGCTAGAATACTTAAAATCTCCTCCTCACACTTAGGTCAAATAAATATTCACCCATGTTTTTGTCTATTACATTTCTCTTTCTATACTTTGGCCTGGTATGATGTAGTGTCAAAAGTTTTCTTTTTCTAGAAAACTTCAACATCATTACCTTATAATCTATGATTTTCCCACCAATTTAAAGTCCACCTTTTCAGAGTCTGTTTACACATCCTTAATATCTAACTAAAATCAATGGTACTTGCTAGGAAATGGGGCCAGAGTTCAGTATACCAGATAAAATTCTTACCCCATAAAGCACATTCTTGTTGACAAGAATACTATAAAAAGACATACTCTTTCTTTTACTTAAAAGACAACTTTCTGAATTCACACATTGCTGGCACCCCCAAAAGGCATACTTTAAAGCATTTTTATTTTTGGCAAGAATCAAAAATATCCCTACATCTTCATGTTATGTTTGCACATGTCTTACCAAATGAAGATAAACTTACAAAGGAAGAGTACCCATGAATTTAATGCTTGGAAACTCCCTTTGCACTTTCATCTAGATTGGTCTTGCTTGGTCACTCAGCTGAAATTAACTCTCTCTTCTTTATTTCTATGCCAGAAAGATAAAGGGAAAACACTAAATCTAATATTAGCCTTCAGCAATTTTGGAGTGAAAACAATTCCATATGCTTTTTGTTTACTTATATTCACCAACTTTAGCTATTTTGATAGGAAAATTTAGTTAAGAGCCATAAGAACTTATTAATATAGACAAAACATTAAGTTATATTAACTAGTGGAAGGTAGGAAGAAAAATGAGTACTCAAAGAATCCCTACTTTGGCCAACCACTGACATGTATTTACAACTCTTGCAAGGATATTGTTACAGATAATCCATAGATGAAGAAATAACTCACAGGTTAAGAAATACAGGCAATGAAACCTAGCCCTGGAGGAAGGCTTTCTTGACAGAATTACCTGCTTTTTCTTAAGGTGAAGAGTTCACACTCTCTAAAGCCCCAGGCCATGCTGAAGGAACTAAAACTATTCCACTACTTCTAATATGTTTCAACTTTCAAAAATTTTGTACTAGAAGTGAAAAGAAACTTACAAAGTTACTGTACTGATAGAAAATGAAATATGTACTGTATATTAAGTAATATATGCCAGAGAACATGAGATGCCTAACAGTCTTGGTGCAGAAAGCAAACTCGGAAAGCCAGCTTAGAGTTAGGGAATAAGGACATTCTTTGAGAAATGGTCTTGAGAGGGTCTGCCAAACATTAGAAACTAAGGCAGCAAGGTAAAATGTAGATCTTAGAAATGTACAAGTTGGTGATGAACAGACCTCTTATCAATCCCATTAACAAGTTCTTTTTCAAAATATCTCTAATCTCTAATTCTGCTTTCCAAACCCTTTAACATACATTCTGGAAGTAAACTCTCTCTTAAGGTCAGGTCATATCTCATTTGACACTAATTCTCTTCATAAAACAAGTTAAACATCTAATTTACAGCTATAGAAAACAGATACTATTAATATATCAAGAAAACTGATTTCACCCAAATGAATGTACTAAACATGAGTGCACAAAATGTTCTTCAACAAATATTTATCATGAATCTACTATCTGTCAGACATTATGCTAGGTGGCAGGGACACTGTTGAAGAAAAGTTAGACCAAAATATCTGCTCTTAAATATTATGTCTGGTCATAACAAATACAATAAACATAAAAGCATAAAAAAAGACATAGAGAATAAAGAAAACGATGCTATCTCACATTGGGTAGACAGGGAATGCTTTCCCGATAAAGTCACATTTAAACAGAGAACTGTTGAGGGAGCAGTAAGTTGTGTGGATGTCTAGGGAGCAGCTTGCTGAGGAAACAGCAAGGGCAAAGGCCCTGAAGTGCAAGTGTGATTGTTGTGGCATAAAAAAGGCCAGTATAGCTTAATTACAGTGAAGGAAAGAGGGGTAGATGACATAAAACCTTGGTAAGAATTCTGAGTTTTAAACTGAATGAGAAGAGAAACTACTGGTAGGTTTTGAGCAATGATGGCATGATCTGATTTAGGTTTTAGAAAGATCATGTTGACTGCTGACAGAGAATAGACAACAGAGGGATAGGTGGAAGGAAGCAGAGAGTCAACAACAAGAATCCTAAAATACATGCAACAAATAATACTGGTAGCTTGATTTAGAACAATAGCAGTAGAGGTAAGGGGAATTAGTTCTATTTAAAGGTAGAGCTGAAAGAATTTACTACTGGGATGGATTTGGGGTTTGGAGAGTGATAACAAGAACAACACTGATGCTTCTGGCATGAACAACTGTAAGGATATAGTTGACACTATTGAGATTGGGTAGCTTCCCAAGAGCAGCAAATTTGAAAGGGGAAAATCAAAGGCTGAGTGGGTAACCAGAATGGTCAAGAGATGAGTAATACACAAAGAGACTGAGCATTAAGTAAATAAAATGAGGATAATGAGAGCGAAGTTTCTCATTGTCAAGGAAGGCATTTACATACAAATATAGAAGACGGGGAGACTAGAAAGAATCCTGAGGTATTGGATTGAAATTGGATATCTCTGTAAATTTCTGTTTATACAAACATAATACACACATACTGAGAGAGAAATGAATATAGCTGCATATGTGTGTATATAAACACATTTCTCCTACTTCTGTTCACTGAGAGGGGTTAGAAGCAATAAGCACACCAAGTATCCAGAATGTAGTTTCTTCCACTTCAGCAATTTTGTACTATAATGAAATAAAGAAGATGGAGGAAACAGCTAATTCCAGAATCAGGGCAAGATAAGTAAATGATAAGCCTGGAACTGCTTAGGAAAGGAAATGCACAGGGAATAAGGGGGGCATATGTGAAAGACAGGTGTCAGTTCAAAAGAACTTCTACTGGTCAAGTACAGAGCAATTTGAGCCTAATAAGAAACAATAAGCATAACAAATTTCAATCCACTGAATAAAATAGAAACCATAACCATGATGTTATGAATTATATCTATAACCCAGCCCCATCTCTTCCTACACTCCCACTGCACACTATAAAGATACTGAACTATTTATCTCTGTAGTCCAGAATCATTGTTATCTCTATATTTGAAGTGTTCTCAATTTGCCTGTCTGCCAGGAAAACTGAATCTGATTCGATTCTATAAATATTTACTGAGCACTCTTCTAGGAAGTAAAACACAGTAGTAAGACATTCAAGTTCCTCCTTTCAAGACCTTACATTCTACCAAGCGAGGCAGAGTAAGTCCTAGTTCAAAAGCTACTTCTGTGAAGCTTTTCCTTATTTTCCCCTTGTTTCCTCCTGGTCTCATGACATCTGTACACAATGCCATTATAGCATTTCTTATTGCAAAATAATGGTTAGCTTGTCTTCTTAACTCTGCATTGTAAGTTCATGTGAACAGAGACTGTTTTTCATTTCTGTATCCTTAGTACTTAGCGCTGTAAATAGATAAATGCATTAATGCATCCAACAACTATATATGCTGGGAACTGTGCTACGCTCCAGGGATACAATTACAAGTAAAAAACAGACACAACTTTGCTTTCATGAAATTTAAAGTATACTAGAGTTGGGAGAGGAAGGCAAAGAGACAGTACATTCAAATATATAATTATAAATTAAGAGGAATATTATGAAGGAGAGAAGGCTGATGCTATGAGAACATAAAACAGGGAACTCTGGTATAGCTTGGGGAAGGCATCCCTAAAGAAACAGATTTGAACTAGAATGTGATCCATGACTAAAAGTTAGGAAAATAAATGGATAGAATGAGGAAAGGGATGGTTGTAGACCAAGGGATGAATAAGTGCAAATCCCCCGGAGACAAGAGTTTGGTACTGGTGAAGAATTGAAAGAAAGTCACTCACCGAAGTGCAGAATGATGGGGCAGAGATACAAAATGAAGCAAAAAGTAGAAATAACCCAAATGTCCATAAATGATGAATGGATAAACAAAAGGCGGCATATCCATGCAATGGAGCATTACTTAGCCATAAAAAAAATAAAGTGTTCAGGGCGCCTGGGTGGCTCAGTGGGTTAAAGCCTCTGCCTTCAGCTCAGGTGATGATCTCAGGGTCCTGGGATCGAGGCCCACATTGGGCTCTCTGCTCAGCAGGGAGCCTGCTTGTTCCTCTCTCTCTGCCTGCCTCTCTGCCTACTTGTGATCTCTCTCTCTGTCAAATAAATAAATAAAATCTTTTTTTTTAAAAAAAGAATAAAGTGTTCATATATGCTATTACATGGATGAACCTTGAAAACAGGCTAAGTGAAAGAAGCCCCCCACACACTACATACTGCATGATTCCATTTATATGGAACTAGCTGAAGAGAAACCATAGATACAGAGAGCAGATTAGTGGTTACCAGGAGGTGGTGGGAAAACGGAATGACTGCTAATGGGGTACAACTTTTCTTTTCGGGATTATGAAAATTTTCTGGAATTAGATCATGGTGGCAGTTGTAAAACCTTGTGAATATACTAAAAAAAAACCCTACTTAAATGTATACTTTAAATACATGAACAATGAATCATGGAACACTACATCAAAAACTAATGATGTACTGTAAAAAAAAAGAAATGCAACAAATTTCTGTACATTGATTTTGTATCTTGCCACATTACTGAATTCATTTATCAGTTCTAGGAGTTTTCTGGTTTTCTAGAGTTTTCTACATATAATATCATGTTATCTGCAAATAGTAAAAGTTTTATTTGCTCCTTACCAATGTGGATGCCTTTTTTTTTTTTAAAGATTTTATTTATTTATTCATCAGAGAGAGAAAGCACAGGCAGAAGGAGAGGCAGAGGGAGAAAGAGAGGCAGACTCTCCGCTGAGCATGGAGCCTGACGCCTGTTTCAATCCCAGGACCCTGGGATCATGCCCTGAGCTGCGGGCAGACGCTTAACCATCTGAGCCACCCAGGTGACCCTTGGATGCCTTTTACTTCTTGTCTGCTTGTTGTGGCTAGGACATCCAGTACTGTGTTGAATAAAAGTGGTGAGAGGAACTAAGGAGTGCACTCGTGATGAGCACTGGGTGATTGTATGAAAGTACTGAATCACTATATTGTATACCTGAAACTAAGATTACACTGTATGTTAACTGGAATTTAAATAAAAAATCAACAGATGAATGGATAAAGAAGATATAGTCCACATATATAATGGAATATTACACCTCCATCAGAAAGGAAGAATACCCAACTTTTATATGAACATGGACAGGACTGGAGGAGATTATGCTAAGTGAAATGAGCCAAGCAGAGAAAGTCAATTACCATATGGTTTCACTTACTTGTGGAGCATAAGGATTAACATGGAGGACATTAGGAGAAGGAAAGGAAAAGTGAATTGGGGTAAACTGGAGAGGGAGACGAAGCAAGAGAAACTGTGGACTCCGAGAAACAAACTGAGGGTTTTGGAAGGGAGGGGGGTGGGGGGATTGGTGAGCCTGGTGATGGGTATTAAGGAGGCCATGTATTGCATGGAACACTGGGTGTGGTGCATAATCAATGAATCTTGGAACACTAATAAAATAAAATAAAATTCAACACAATAATAATTTTTTTAAATTTTTTATGAGTAAAAAATAAAATGGTGAACTTTGTTATGTAAATTATATCTGAATTTTAAAATATAAAGTTAACAGAGAATATACACATTTTAAATTATCCTGAGGTTTTCCAATTTTATCCTCAGAGTAATAAGGGTACAGTGCAGATGCTCTAAAAATTACTTTTTGAACAAATAAAAAGATTTCTTAATATGTGACCCAGTAGTCTGTAATAGATCTCTGTCATTTTATTTGAAACTGTTATTTATAATTCCGCTTCCTAGAAAATATCTTTAGGTGGACCTGAAACTTTCATTGAGTTACTCCTTTCCAGAAAGTCAAAGTTCAATGTGCTATCTTATTTGTAGCTATGTCTTGATGTGTCTGTCACTGAAAGATAATACATGAGGATAACCAGAGGCCAGATTACAAGTAAGATTAGGACAACTGTGGCATAGGTATCTCAGTGGGGAGCCTTGAATGGGAGCTCTTCTTGCCAAATAAAATTTTATCTCTAACTATACTAACAAAAGATAAATCTTAGTTTTATTCTCATTTCCAAAATGACAGTGCTGAGAAAGAATTCTAGAAAGCCCCACAAACATTCTTGGCAGTATTAAAGGCCTTGAACTACTCCATGAGCACAAGGCCTGCTTATAGAAGTCAAGATGCTTCTGACCAATCATGTTCATTTCAGAGATCCAGCTGTGCTTCTGTGTACCTGAGCTTCATTCTCTGACCAACATTCTCCTTGGTGCTTAAATGGTTTTATAATAGTAATGTTAAAGATATGCCACAAACTGAGAAATAAAACAAAATAAAAATCAAGACCTCTTGTCACCCCTTCAAAAATTATTGGGTAGTAACATTAAGGTCTCTTGTAAGGATTCATCTTACATGAAAAACATGGCTTTTATTATACACACACACACACACACACACACACACACATATATATGTACATATATACTATTACCTTTTATACAGATTTGCTTTGAAAGAACACAGCTGGTGTTATCACTTAGCCTCATAATCACTTGTTAAGGCTAAGTTAATACCTGAAGAACTCTCCAGGGCAGAATATTAAATTCAATGGTAATAACCTACTTATTTCCTTTAAAAAATTTATGAATAGATGAAATGCATCCCCACACTTATTATTTTCATCTACAGACTTACTCCTTCTGGAATACTAGAATGATTTTATTTCATTAGGCTTAGAGGTATTTACAGTTAGAATAAAAATCAGATTAATGAACCGTGCAGAAAAGATGAGTGGCATTTAGGCTAACTAACTGAACTGCCACTTAACTTTAAGAGTTTGTCTGACAGAGAGAAACAGAAAGACAGAAATGTAAAACAACTAATCTTAGTCTTCATTTTGTAAAGGTAGAGGTTTTTGTTTTTGTTTTTCTTCAGTTTTGGGGGGAGGGGGAAAGGGGAAGAGGGAAAGGGCAGAGAGAGAGAGAGAGGGAGAAAATCCCAAGCAGGCTCCATGCCCAGCACAAAGACCACTGCAGGGCTCAATCTCATGATTCTGAGATCATAACTTATGCCCAAATCAAGAGTTGGATGCTTAACTGACTGAGCCACCCAGGTACCCCTTGAAGGTAAAGTTTCTATCAAAAATCTTTTTGCTATTTTCCTCTGTGCCTTGTACAAATCGGAAACTTAGGAAAACTCTCTTTAAGACATCACAGAATGTTAGAAGCACTGCTGATAAAAAACATTACAAATTTTTTAAAAAAACTGAATCTTAGAGGCACCCAAGTGGCTCAGCTGGTTGAACATCTGACTCTTGGTTTCGGCTGAGGCCATGATCTCATGGTTGTGGAACCAAGTCCCAGGTTGGGCTCCATACTCAGTGTGGAGTCTGCTTGAGATTCTCTCTCTTCCTCTGCCCCTCCCTGCCCCACACTCTTCCTAATGAATGAATAAAATCTTTTAAAAATCCCAAAACTATAAATCTTAGAATCAAGGAAATATAATTGTATTGACTCATTTAATACAAAAACAATTAAAATGACTTGACATGCATGTAAGTCAGAAATTATAAGCCATGTTGAAATTGGAGCTTGGCAAACTCCACAACATGTTATTTGTGATAAAAATACAATTCCTAGTTTAAATGCCTTACTGAACAAAATTTAAAACCTACACACTGGTCATACCAGATGAACATCACCCAATACACCTAAGTGAGACCTGACCTTCATCACAAGAATAGGGCACTATGCTCAGAAAAACACCTGTGTGTGGCCAGGGACTATTTTAAGCCACAACTAAGCACTTCAGTGATAGAATATAATCTCTATTATAATTTATGACATCATTATATCAGCTTGAGAATCTAACCAAGGACCACGAGATACCAATAAAATGAATACTATTTGCCTTTTCAAAATGGTCTGAAAAAGGGAAAGGTCCTGGTAAATGATTTATAAACAACGAAGAAATGCTAAGGCCAGAAATGGCTAAGAATGTTGAAGATTCTGTTTGTTCACATATCACTTCCTTTCTTAATCCCAAAGCTAATGCCATCAATGTCTAGTACTTCAAATTTTTAATAACAACAATAAATATATTACAGAATCTAGGAAAATTATTGGATGCTAATAGTCTACAATTCCAATGAGTAAAAACAATTCAATATTTCTAATATATGAAAATGGACTTATATGCAAAATATAAAAAATAATTAAATTTAATGGAAGAACATACCTCACAGAAAACTGCATAAAAGAGCAAGATAATAGTCAAATATCCACATTCTACCCCGAGCGTGTGGGCGCCCCCGGGCGTGAGCGTCCCCCCGTGCGTGTGGGCACCCCCGAGCGTGTGGGCAGCCCCCGAGCGTGTGGGCAGCCCCCGAGCGTGTGGGCGCCCCCGAGCGTGTGGGCGCCCCCGAGCGTAGGGGCAGCCCCCGTGCATGTGGGCGCCCCCGAGCCTGTGGGCAGCCCCCGAACGTGAGCGTCCCCCCGTGCGTGTGGGCGCCCCCGAGCGTGTGGGCGCCCCCGTGCGTGTGGGCAGTCCTCGAGAGTGTGGGCAGCCCCCGAGCGTGAGCGACCCCCCAGAGTGTGGGCGCCCCCGAGCGCGTGGGCGTCCCCGAGCACGTGGGTGCCCTTGTGCTTGTGAAGATGTGGTCCATATATACAATGGAATACTACGCCTGCATCAGAAAGGATGAATATTCAATTTTTGTAGCAACATGGACTGGACTGGAGGAGATTATGCCTAGTGAAATAAGCCAGGAAGAGAAGGTCAAGTATCACATGGTTTCACTTACTTGCGATGCATGAGGGGTAACATGGAGAACAGTGGGAGAAGGAAAAGAAATGGGAACTAGGGTAATCCAGGGAGGGAGACGAAACAACAGAGACTTTGGACACAGAAACAAACTGAGCGACTTGGAGGGAGAGGGGTGGGGGGATGGGAGAGCCTGGTGGTGGGTACTGGGGACATCTAGAGCATGGAGTACTGGGTGTTGGGAATGGGGAATGAATCTTGGAACAATGGAAAAAAAATTAGTAACAATAAAAAAAAAAGGAAAAAAAAGATATAGATATATAAACTTCAGAAGTAATTGATAATTTATTCTCTTATTATTTAAAATATGCATACCAAGCTTAAAACTATGAGATTATACCATTTTAGGTGACAGTTTGTCCTGTCCTTGTCCAAATTATCCCAAATTCCATATGAGTAGCCTCTTAAATATTTGTATGCTAATGAATTTGAGAAACAAGACAGAG
>PITA01025633.1:0-24013 GCA_004023965.1 Spilogale gracilis
GGCTCCCTGCTGAGCATGGAGACTGATGTGGGGCTCAATCCCAGGGCCCTGGGATCATGACCCGAGCCAAAGGCAGACGCTTAACCAACTGAGCCACCCAGGCGCCTTTATTTTATTTCTTTAAATATTCATGATCTGGATAGAAAACAACAAAATTTGATCAAACTCACATTTGATCATTTCTCTTTCCTTTTGATGTTTGCTATTGTATCACAGAGGAATTTTGCCCAGGGTTTATAAGAAGGTCATACAAGCTAAAAGTCACCCTAGAAATTGACTGTGGCCTAGAAATTGACTGTTAGTGGGACCTCCTATTAATCCTGTTCTATTTATGTAGTGTCAACATCAGTCTTGGGTTCTCTTAGGATTTTGAACTCAAATGGTTTCTTGTAGATTTTGCTCCAACCCAACTTTTCTCTGAAGATGCTGAGAATTCTTGTCTCTGCTGTGTTTGTAATCCAAACGAAGGCAAGCCAAGAACAAAGAAAGTGAAACATCTGGGACCCAGGAGATACTGAAGTGCACCCCAAGAGCAGCACTCCCATTCTGCTCAGATAGAGCCAGTTAATAAATTATGCCAACACATGAGGCATTCAGAGGGGCCCAGCTGCTTAGAGTGTCAGTCCTTGCTAGAGTATGTTTTAATATAAAAACTTAATAGATATAATTGAGTAGCAATTTTCTTTGGGAGTGAATTGCTGTCTGACTCATACTCAAAGAACATAAAAGGAAAATGACTAATAATTCAGCACCAAATGAAGACCTGTGGTTACCTAAGAGGTACTGGTGTGCATTTAGCAATTTCTTCTTTTTCTAGATGGATACGCAAGTCAGGTCCACAAGATGAATGGAGGCTGTGGTGAGGCTTTCTTCCTGCTGTTACTCAAGATTTGCTGTTCAGGAAAAGAAGTGAGTGACATCTCACCAATATGGAAATGCTTCTAATAGAATATAAAAATCTGTTAAGCAATTTTCCAGTACATTAGGCTGAAATTGCTTAAGATGGGTAGATCTTTCTGTAGCAAACATGACATAAATTGCAGTCTTACAATGCCCCTATGTGGAAAGTGCTAGTACAATTTGGCCAGCTATTTTAGTCGGTACTTTTGTACTCACTTCCACCTGTGACCTAGTACGGTTGAGGCCTCCTCTCAATTATCCCGGACAGAATTTCCTAATTTGAGGGTCATCCTTACTTTTATCAGAAGAGCCACATTCTTTTTGGCATCTCCTACAGGGCTCAACAGGAAAACCACCACCAGTCAGGTTCTGCTAGAGCCAGTTTTCACAAAGAATGAGTGGCTTGAGCATCTCTGAGTAAAAAAAATAAGAAGTCATCATTGAAAGAGAAGTATCCCTTCCTGCCTACCTCTCTAGTCCAAATTTTTTTTTTTATTTAAGATTTTATTTCACAGAGAGAGAGAGATCACAGCTAGGCACAGGGGCAGGTGGGGGGGCAGAGAATAGGCTCCCTGCTGAGCAGAGAGGCTAATGTGGGACTCAATCCCAGAACCCTGAGATCATGACCTGAGCTGAAGGCAGAGGCTTTAACCCACTGAGCCACCCAGGCGTCCCTCTAGTCCAGATCTTTATTGATTTATGGAGATCAAAGACCATGGCACTCATGGACTATTTGAAAAATGAGAATGGTCATATTGAGAAGCTACTTTTGAATTATGCAGTATCAGTGACCAGCCAGGTCTGACATCCCCTTCTCCACTGTACTAGGCCTACGCATAACTTTTCACCTTTAAAATAACCCTTTTGAGAATTCTGCTCTAGAGACAAGTAATCACTGAATGTCAACTGAGAAAAAGGGTAGATGATGGTTACAGGCAGAAGCCATCAAGTAATAGTATATAGGAAAATGCTGCTACCGTAGCAGGAAGTAAGATCTAGCACATTTTGAAACTAAAAAGAATTCTATAGAATGATGGCTCCAAATACTGCAATGTCACATAACAGATACTACTACAGAAACTGACAGTGCTCCAGTAATGGGAAGATCATAAAACCCACAGGGAGATGGAGCAAAGAAATGCTTCGGAGCCAGGCAGGTCCTCATTTGCATCTTAGCTCTACCACATGTTGACTGTACAGCCTTGGGCATGTCACAGAGCATCAGTCTATTTCCTTGCCTGTAAAATGGGACATTAACTTTAATTCACAAAGTTTTCAAAGATTAGAGTTAATGTAAAAAACTGGCTCATTGGGGCTCCTGGCTGGTTCAGTTGGTGAAGCATGCAACCCTTGATCTTGGAGCTATGTTTGAGCCCCACACTGGGTGTAGAAATTACTTAAAAATAAAATTTTAGGGGCACCGGGGAGGCTCAGTTCTGTTAAGCCTCTGCTGCCTACCTCTCAGTCCAAATCTTTATTTGACAGAGAGAAACACAGCGAGAGAGGGAACACAAGCAGGGGGAGCAAGAGAGGAAGAAGCAGGCTTCCCACCGAGCAGGGAGCCCGATGTGGGGCTCGATCCCAGGAGTCCGTGATCATAACCTGAGCTGAAGGCAGTTGCCCAACCAACTGAGCCACCCAGGCACCCCCAAATCTTTTTTTTTTTTTTAAGATTTTATTTATCTCACACAGAGAGAGAGATCACAGGTAGGCTCAGGTCATGATCCCGGGGTCCTGGGGTTGAGCCCCACATCAGGCTTTCTAATGGGGAGCCTGCTTCTCCTTCTTCCTGCCACTCTGCTCTGCTCTACTTGTGCTCTGTCAAATAGTCTTTAAATTCAAAAATGGGGCGCCTGAATGGCTCAGCTGATTAGTGTCTGACTCTTGGGGCACCTGGGTGACTCAGTCATTAAGCCTCTGCCTTCAGCTCAGGTCATGATCCTGGAGTCCAGGGATCAAGCCCCGCATCAGGCTCCCTGCTTGGCAGGAAGCCTGCTTCTCTCTCACTCCCCCTGCTTGTGTTCCCTCTCTAGCTGTGTTTCTCTCCGTCAAATAAATAAATAAAATCTTAAAAAAAAAATGTCTGAATCTTGGTTTCAGCTTCAGCTCAGCTCATGATCTCAGGGTTATGAGATTGAACCCCGCATCAGTCTCCAGGACCAGTGTGTAGATTGTCTGAGATTCTCTCTCCCTCTGCCCCTCTCCCACTCACACTTTCTAAAAAAATAGATCTTAAAAAAAAAAGAGGTAGAAATTGGAAGAAAAATGGTACCTACTGGTATTAATGATCACATCATATTCCATGTATGTACCTATACCTTAAGAGTGCTACTAAGTGCCAGAGAATGAGTTCTACAGAAGAGGCAGTCATGGCTTTGAGTCTGTATTTTGTGCTTCAAGTTCCCATTTTTTTTCTTACATTGTATCAGTTTTAGCTTGTGTAGCCTTCCCTTATGAGTAAGTCTTCTTCATGTGCATCTGAGCCCGCACAGCTGCCCATTCTGAAACTCATGAGAATGGCATCCTTGCTTCTCACATTGATTTTAGTATTTTCATCTCCCCATCACCAACTAGAGTATGGTACAATATTCAACAGTTTAAAAATATTATTTATACACATCATTGCCCTCTAGTGTCTAGGGCTTTTTCCTAGTAATCCACTTAATTTATCCCTTTGATGTAAAAAAAAAAAAAAATCTATTTACTGATCCACCAGGAGGAAAAATCTTTTCCCAGGAAATGGAGGTTGATCCCACCAATGACACTTGTTCTTCTTCTTCTTCTTTTTTTTTTTTTTTAAGATTTTATTTATTTGACAGAGAGAAACACAGCCAGAGAGGGAATACAAGCTGGGGGAGTGAGAGAGAAGCAGGCTTCCTGCCAAGCAGGAAGCCCGATGTGGGGCTCGATCCCGGGTCTCCGGGATCATGACCTGAGCTGAAGGCAGTCGCCCAACCGAGCCACCCAGGCGCCCTGACACTTGTTCTATTTTCCTGATCAAAGCATCTAGCTGTAATGAGAACCACCATCTAAGGCTATAGACCAGAGATGGATGTTCTGTTGTAGATTATCTTTAAAGTGTTGGCTGTGGGGGTGCCTGTGTGGCTCAGTGGGTTAAAGCCTCTGCCTTCAGCTCAGGTCATGATCTCGGGGTCCTAGGATTGAGGCCCACAACGGCCTTTCTGCTCGGCAGGGAGCCTGCTTCCCCTTCTCTCTCTGCCTGCTTCTCTGCCTACCTGTGATCTCTCTCTGTGTCAAATAAATAAAATCTTTAAAAAAAAAAAGTGTTGGCTGTGCTGGGATGACCACTCAATACGAATGCATCAGGCACATTTTCTCTTCAGTACCCAACTTTTTAAAAAAATACTGATTAAATTTTCAGTATCCCTCAATTCTTTTTTTTTTTTTTTTTAAGATTTATTTATTTATATGACAGAGAGAGATCACAAGTAGACAGAGAGGAGGCAGGCAGAGACAGAGGAGGAAGCAGGCTCCCTGCGGAGCAGAGGGCCCTACATGGGCCTTGATCCCAAGACACTGAGATCATGACCTGAGCCGAAGGCAGAGGCTTTAACCCACTGAGCCACCCAGGCACCCCAGTATCCCTCAATTCTTAAGAACTTGGCCTCCACAGGGTTCCTTATACTTTTTTATTTATATCTTTACAATAAACATGTATTATTTGTAAAGGAAGGAATCCACAGTGTTTTCAAAGGAGGGAGGAAATAATCTGGATTACTAAAATAGAAATTTTGTATTCCAACTCTATTCCGGGTTTAGACTGATTGACATCTTGAAAAATGAGTCTGTTACCTGATTGTGGGTTAGTTTGCTTTCAACTTGGGAAAACCTCTAACAACATTCAGAGGGAAGACCCTGACAGGTAGAAGGTAGGTGCTCAAAGATGACCTAACTTCTGTTGCTGTCTTTAGTGATTAAATGCTAATTATAAATTCAGTGACAAACTTACTCTGCACAGAAAGAGGCAGGTTATTCAAATGCAAATCTAACTAGATGTGAAATTCTAAAAGTAGAACCTTTAGCTAAATAACCTTCCTGGTATTTTTTCTATTTTAAAAACCTAGACAGATGAATATACTCACGTCTGTGTGAAGCATAAAGCCAAACTGGACAATGGACCCCTCTACCTGTTCCCCACCCTCAACACGGGCTTCTGGGTCTTTAAGGCATCCCCCCAAGATGAGCAGCAATCCCTTTTCCTCAGAGGCTCTTCAAGAACGGTACCACTGGCATCTAAATGTGCAGCTTTAAACTTCAGCACTGGGGAGCTTCGGGAACCATAACTTTAACCCAGCCTTCCATAACAGTCTTTTTACTTTCTGTTACAAGACATGACACAGCAATAATAGCAATGAACCGCTTCAGCCTTTTCACCTCTGCAGAAGCTAAAACAACTTCTCCAACATATAAAGGGGCTGGGAAGCTAATTTCTTGTGAAAGTAATACACAGCCTGGCCCTGGCATTTTAGTTCCCAGGAGAGCCGAAATAAGTCCATTGACCAAAACTCCATGTACGATTGTCCTTCCAAACTTGGTGTGTTTTGCAAAATCTTCATTTAAATGTAAAGGATTCACATCCCCCGTTAATTCTGAGAAGGCAGCCACGTCCCTCTCTGTGAAGGCCCTGCTGAGTTCAGCCCGGTCTCCAACTCTGACGTGTGTCTGCTCAATGTGCTGCCTGCTCACCACGGGTTGGCTCAGGCAGATTGTCCTCTGAAGCGCACCCCACCACAGACAATGGCGGGAAATTACTGGGAACATTTTCAGCACTGTCAAATTCCAGCAATCAGAGCTTTAAACTGCTTCAGTCTTCAGACAGCTTATTGTCACCAAAAGGGGCACTTGAGAATAGAGGAATGTTTCTGCAACTGAAGACTAGTCCAATACTAGTTCCCTACTATTACCTGATAAGGCAAGGAGAAATGGAGAAACCTGTAAGAGAAAGAAAAAAGTTAAGGAATCTGGGGAGAAGTCCGCACTGAAACACAGGGCATGTGGAAACATGCCTAGTTTTCTAGGGTAAGTAAAGGTGAGGCGGTGGCATCTTAAAGGGCCTCCTTAGAGGTAACCTCAGATTCACAAGTGATCATAGTAAGTTTAGAAAGAGTCTTCTAATACTTAAGGCATTAGGCATTAAGCAACAAACGAATAGTTAAGACTTTTCCACAAGGGTTCCAAGTTTCATCCCCAAATATCTCCCATACAATCTAAAATCTAAGTGCTATCTCTCACACTTCTAGAAGCAATGTAGTCCTTATTCCTTCCCACTGCCCCCAGTGGCCAATGTTAACCATACTAGATTTATGCAAGCAAAAAATGGGACATGTAGTAAAAAGCAGACTGAGGGGTGCCTAGTGGCTCAGTCGGTTGGGCGTCTGACTCTTGATTTTGGCTCAGGTCGTGATCTCAGGGTCTTGGGATTGAGTCCCCTGTTGGGCTCCTCACTCAGCATGGAGTCTGCTCCCGATTCTTTCCCTCTCCTCTCTCTTAGCCCCTTGCCCCACATGCCCACTCTCTCATAAATAAATATTTTTAAAAAAATGAAAAATAAAAAGCTGTTTGACCCCTATTCAGCCTTGTTTGGAATATGTGAAGGAAGAAGAGTCTTTACCTGAATCACTCTGAAAGCACATTTCTTGCCCTTATAGGATCCTAACAGAGTCAAAGAGCTCCACAACTTGACAAGACCACTGTGGAGAGATCAACAATGAATGCATAAGGATTTGTCTCTGGGACTTCTCCCTAGTACTTTCGTGATGGGCCAGATAGTTAAATTAGGTCTAGAAAACCTAATTTAAATGAGAAAACTTGAGTAGATGTGCTGTCAAAGAGAGCACTAAAAGAGAAAACTTTAAAAGTAAAAGCACAGTATGTCATAGGCAGAGGAGAAAATGAACCTCAATTAGGGATGTTTCTAAAATACACATTTTTGAGTCTGCAACCATGGCCATCAATTGGGAAACACTACAGCTATAAACAAATCATGAGTTTTGGTCTGTACAGTCTAAGCTCTCAGTGGATAAACGTTCATATCCTTCCCAGTTTACACTTCCAAAAACTACTTGGAGTTCGCTAAGGCGAGCCTCTTCTTATAGAAGAGTATTCGCGCTCTATTTCTCCATCCGTCTCTCTGCTCTGTTATACCTCAAATGTGCCTCAGTCTGTCCCACCTGCTACATATCCTCAAGATGGCTGACAGGGTCTTCTCTTCGTAAGTTAGGATGTCCAAGGGTAAGGCTGCATCAACCTAAATATGGAAAAATATTATTAGCAGACTATTATTATTGCTATTATTTATTTATTTTTTAAACGTAATCTCTACACCCAATGTGGGGCCCAAACTCACAACCCTGAGATCAAGTCACATGCTCCAATGATTGAGGCAGCACGGTGCCCTCTATCACCCCTATTCTTTTTTTTTTTTTTTAAGATTTTATGTATTTATTTGAGGGGTACCTGGGTGGCTCAGTCGCTAAGCGTCTGCCTTTGGCTCAGGTTATGATCCCAGGGTCCTGGTATTGAGCCCTACATCAGGCTCTCTGCTTGGCACAAAGCCTGCTTCTCCCTCTCCCACTCTCCGGCTTGTGTTCCCTCTCACGCTGTCAAATAAATAAATAAAATCTTAAAAAATATATATTTTATTTATTTGAGATAGCAACCCAGAAAGAGAGAGGGAGAAAAAGAGCGAGCACAAGCAGGGGAAGGGGCAGAGGGAGAAGGAGACTCCCCCCCTGAGCAGCGAGCCCAAAATAGGGCTCGATCCCCAGATTCCAGGATCTTGACCCAAACCGAAGGCAGATGCTTAACAGACTGATCCATGCAGGAGCCTCTTCATCACTATTTCTTTTTTTTTAAGATTTTATTTATTTATTTGACAGAGAGAGAGAGAGAGACAGTGTGGGAGGGAACACAAGCAGGGGGAGTGAGAGAGGGATAAGCAGGCTTCCTGTTGAGCAGGGAGCCCAATGTAGGGCTTGATCCCAGGACCCTGGGATTATGACCTGAGCCAAAGGCAGACGCTTAATGACTGAGCCACCCAGGTGCCCCTTAAAGTCTTATAACTAAACCTGTCAACTGCCTTTTTCCTCCAAAAAAGCAGTATTTTCTTTTAGTGGTGCTATAGTACTGGGACTGCTTATTTACCATTACCACTGTCTAGATTTTCTTCCTGTAACTCTTCATGACTCTTCACCCTTCAAGCCTTCATTTAAATTGTTCCATCCCTGGGGGTGCCTGGCTGGCTCAGTTAATAGAGCAGGAGACTCTCGATCTCAGGGTTAAAAAATACAAAGTTCCATCCCTGATCCCCAAGATTAAGTTCAACTGATTGCTATGCTGTTTCACATAGAGAAACCATATACTTCCCCTCTCACAACATTCATCATTCTGGAACCAGGTTTTATACTTCATAAAGGTACACGCTTTTTTCTTAAACTTTTTACTTTGAAAAATTAGAGTCACAGGTTACAATGTAACTTACAAGAAGGTTCTACGCACCCTTCATGAAGCTTCCCCTGGTAATACAATATCAAAACCAAAAACCTAAAATTGATAAACAGTTTATTCATATCTTACCAGTTATACACGCGCTCCTTTCTGTGCGTGTGCGCGTGCGCATACTTCTATGCAATCTTACCACAGGTAGTTTCATGCAACCATTACCATCAAGACAGAATTAGGCCATCACCATACGGCGCTCTCCTTATACTTCGTTTTAGCCACACCCACTCCTCCCCCCAACTCTAACCACAAATCTTTTTCCAGATTATATAATTACGTTATTTCAGAAGCTGATACAAATGGAATAACCCAGAATATCACCTTTTGGGATAGGTCTTTTCACTTAGCATAAGTCTCTGGAGAGTCAGTTACGTTTTTATGTGTATCTATAGTTTCTTCCTTTTTACTATTGACTATATTCTATGGTATGAATATATCACAAATGTTTGCTTAACTACTCACTCACTGAAGGACATCTGGCTCATTTCTGCTTTTGGGCTCTTACAAATAAAAATGCCATGAACACTCACACACAAGTTTTGAGTGAACTTTAAGATTTTATTGCTCTTGGGGCGCCTGGGTGGCTCAGTTGGTTAAGCGACTGCCTTTGGCTCAGGTCATGATCCCGGAGACCCGGGATCGAGCCCTACATCGGGATCCCTGCTCGACGGGAAGCCTGCTTCTCCCTCTCTCACTCCCCCTGCTTGTGTTCCGTCTCTGGCTGTGTTTCTCTCTATCAAATAATAAATAAAAATCTAAAAAAAAGAAAAAAGATTTTATTGCTCTTGGACAAATGCCTAGGTGTGTAACTGCTGGGTAGTATAGCATATTCATGTTTAGTTGTTTTTGGAAACTGTCAAATGGTATTCCAAAGTGGCTATGCCATTTTGCACTCCCATTAGCAATGAGTGACCCAATTTCTCCACACCTTCACCAGCATTTAGTATTATCACTATTTTTTTTTAAAATTTTCAGTTGTTCGGCTAGGTGTGTAATGATAGCTATGTTTTTATTTTTTATTTACTTATTTTTTAAAAGATTTTACTTTTAAGGAATCTTGACCTCCAACATGGAGCTTGAACTCACAACCGACAAGAGTCAAGAGATCAAGAGTCACATGCTCCACCAACTGAACCAGGCAGGTGGCCCCTCCTCCCACCACACTGTGTTTTGTTGTTGTTGTTTGGAGCTTATTGTTTTTAAAGAATCTTTATTTTTGTTTTTCTGGTTTTTTTTTTAAAAGATTTTTACTTATTTATTTATTTGACAGAGAGAGAGATCACAAGTAGGCAAAGAGGCAGGCAGAGAAAGAGCGGGAAAGAGACTCCCTGCCGGGCAGAGAGCCCAATGTGGGGCTCGATCCCAAGACCCTGAGACCATGACCCGAGCCGAAGGCAGAGGCTTAACCCTCTGAGCCACCCAGGCACCCCTGGAGCTCATTGTTTTTAATGTCTTATTAGCCTAATGGCTAATAATGCTGAACATCTTTTTATTCATGTGCTTCTTTGTCAACAGTACATCTTTTTTAGCAAAATGTATATTTGTGTCTTTTACTCATTTTCAAGTTGAAAAGTTCAATTTTCTTTACTATTGAGTTTTTACAGTTCTTTTTATTTTTTATAAGATTGTTAATTTACTTTTGAGGCAGAGAGAGAGTGAACATGTACACAGGGAGGCAGAGGGAGAAGCAGGCTTCCCGCTGAGCAGGGAGCCCGATGCAGGACTCAATCCCAGGACCCTGGGAACATAACCTGAGCCCAATTCAGACGCTTAACCAAGCAAGCCACCAGCACCTGAGACTTCTTTTTGCAATTTAGATATGTGGTTTGCAATTAGTCTCCCCCAGTCTGTAATTTGTCTTTTCATTCTCTTAACTGAGTCTGTTGTGGAGTATATGTTTTTAATTTTAATGAGATGCTTATCAGATTTTGATTTGATAAAACATATGAAAGAAGAAATAATTTCCTGAATCATCTTTGTTCTCTCTCAAAATTCTACTTATTTTCAAGTAAATGCTAAAAACAGTACTAAGTGTGCTGGTCTGTGATAAAATAAGCCGTAACACAATGATTTTTTTTGTTTTAAAATATTTCTTTTTTTTTTAAGACTTTATTTATTTATTTGACGAAGAGAAACACAGCTAGAGAGGGAACACAAGCAAGGGGAGTGAGAGAGGGAGAAGCAGGTTTCCTGCTGAGGAGGGAGCCCAATGTGGGGCTTGATCCTGGGACTTCAGGATCATGACCTGAGCCGAAGGCAGACACTTAATGACCGAGCCCCTCAGGTACCCAAGCTGTAACACAATGTAAATCAACAATATCACTAAGTACACTGTTTAGTTCAGTTCAGTATTTTTAAAGTTTATTTATTTATTAATTTTTAGTAATCTCTACACCAATATGGGGCTCTATCCCATGATCCCAAGATCAAGCACTGCAAGCTCTTCTGATGGTTTATCTCAAGTTTTGCTTACAGAGACTTTCTCAGTAAAATAAGTAGTGTGCTGACTTTGGTATGAGTCACAAATCTTCACAATAGGCAAAAAAAACTGCACGGGACACCTAGGTGGCTCAGGCAGTTACATGTCTGACTCCTGATTTTGGGTCGGGTTGTGATCTCAGGTCCTGAGGCTGAGCCCTGGTTGGACTCTGTGCTCAATGTGGTATCTGTTTGAGGTTCTCTTTCCCTCTCCCTCTGCCAATCCCTGTGCTGGCACACACTCTCTCTAAATAAATAAAATCTTTAAAAAAAGCAAAAGAAAAAACTCAAAAAACTGCTGGTTGCCGGTCTGGACCATACTGAGAGTAGCATAGCACTACGACATTTGTCTAACAAGTTCCTTGTAAAACTGAAGGCGTATTAGAACAAACTTACCCCAGGCGCCTGGGTGGCTCAATGAGTTAAAGCCTCCGCCTTCGGCTCAGGTCATGATCTCAGGGTCCTGGGATCAAGGCCCACATCGGGCTCTCTGCTCAGCAGGGAGCCTGCTTCCTCCTCTCTCTCTGCCTGCCTCTCTGCCTACTTGTGATCTCTCTCTCTGTCAAATAAATAAATAAAATCTTAAAAAAAATAAAAATAAAAAACAGGGGTGCCTGGGTGGCTCAGTTGGTTAGGCGACTGCCTTCGGCTCAGGTCATGATCTCGGAGACCCGGGATCGAGCCCCACATCGGGCTCCCTGCTCGGCGGGAGGCCTGCTTCTCCCTCTCTCACTCCCCCTGCCTGTGTTCCCTCTCTGGCTGTGTTTCTCTCTGTCAAATAAATAAAACCTTTAAAAAAAAAAAAATAAAGAACAAACCTATCCCAAATTCATCACTTCTGAAGGTCTGCTTCTGTGGGCGCCTGGGTGGCTCAGTGGGTTAAAGCCTCTGCTTTCGGCTTGTGTCATGATTTTGGAGTCCTGGGATCGAGGCCCGCGTCAGGCTCTCTGCTCAGCGGGGAGCCTGCTTCCTCCTCTCTCTCTGCCTGCCTCTCTGCCTACTTGTGATCTCTCTCTCTGTGTCAAATAAATAAATCTTTTAAAAAAAAAATGAAGGTCTGCTTCTACAATTTCAAGTATGTTTCTAAAGTTTTAAAACAATTATTTGGGGGTGCCTGGGTGGCTCAGTTGGTTAAGCGACTGTCTTCGGCTCAGGTCATGATCCCGGAAACCCGGAATCGAGCCCCACATCGGGCTCCCTGCTTGGCAGGAAGCCTGCTTCTCCCTCTCTCACTCCCCCTGCTTGTGTTCCCTCTCTGGCTGTGTTTCTCTCTGTCAAATAAATAAAATCTTTAAAAAAAAATAATAATTATTTGGAAAAGCACTGTTTTAGTATTTCTTATAAAGATCTTAAGAGTGTTCACTATACCAAATGATTCATACCTCCCCAAAGAGGTCCTTCAAGGCTGAAATAAGCAATTGTTTAAACTGTGCAGCATTCAGTCCAACCCCACGATCTTGAAATTCTCTATAAAAACATTAAAAAGAAAAAAATATTGTATTAAATTCCATACTATTCAGATTCATAAAGATGTAATCACAAATAGAACTTAGGAGACTGAACTTACAGGCAGACTTTCATATAATGGTGTTCAGAGGGATTTTTGTAAACTATTCTTTCATATGTGGTGGCTGGAGCTGGCATCTTTTCCAAAGCTGACCACATCTAGAAATTAAAAAAGGGCTACAAATTAGCAAGACACAAGCTGTTTTTCACTCCTCCCGGCCAATTTTTAAATGAGAATTTAGGTGCCTGGGTGGCTCAGTCGGTTAAGCGACTGCCTTCGGCTCAGGTCATGATCCCGGAGACCCGGGATCAAGTCCCACATCGGGCTCCCTGCCTGGCAGGAAGCCTGCTTCTCCCTCTCTCACTCCCCTGTTTGGGTTCCCTTTCTGGCTGTGTTTCTCTCTGTCAAATAAATAAATTTTAAAGGGAAAAAAAAAAAAAGATAAATGAGAATCTAACCCATTTGGGTTTTGTTTTTTTGTTTTTTTTAAAACTCTATACCCAATTTGTGGCTTGAACTCACAACCCTGAGATCAAGAGTTGCATGCCCGACCAACAAAGCCCCCAGGAAACCCAGACCCATTTGATTTTTTTCAAGTTTTCAATTACTTATTTAAGTAATCTATACACCCAATATGAGGCTTGACCTTATGACCCTGAGATCAAGACACATGCTCCTCTGAACCAGCCAGGCACCCCTTGCTTTTCTTTCTTTCCTGACCCATTTGATTTTTAAAAGAATTCCTAGTATAGTAATTCATTTATTTCTGGTCCAACCAAATATACCCATAAAGACACAAAGAAAGTTTCTAGATTTTCCATATGCCAGATTATTGTACTCTTAAATTCTAGTAACATAATCCCAATGGATATTTTTCTTTACTAAGTACCCAGCTCTGTGTTAAATGCCCCACATGCCTTAGGTCCCAAGTTTCAAAATGATCCCATGAGGTAAAAGCTATTATTATTCCCACTCCCTCCCCCCATTTTTAAGAAGAGACATTGAGGCTAGGCAGAGAGGTAGTGCTTGCCCAAGGGCACAGATTCCAGCCACTTCTGAGCCCTTCAAGACCACCTGGTACAATGCCTCCTATCAAAAAAAAAAAGGAGGGGGACACCTGGGTGGCTCAGTCAGTCACACATCTGCCTTTGGCTCAAGTTATGATCCCAGGGTCCTGAGGTCCAGCCACATCAGGATTCTGGCTTAGCGGGGAACCTGCTTCTCCCTTTGCCTAATAAAATATTAAAAAAAAATAAAATAACAACAACATACAGGAATAAAATATACGATCTTGTTTACTCTCAGTCAACACAGAACATGAAGAGGAGAATGAGGAGTGGGAGTTCTGCTGTCCCATCCCATGCTGGGTCTGCCTGTCCTCTGTGTGAAGGCCAGGTCTATATGGAGATATCTGGTAGCCCCCTCCACCCTCCCCCCCAAAATAAGCTTAAACAAGAGGTTTGAGAAGAAGAATTCCCCACAAGAGCAATCAATTTCTAATAGACCTGATCTGTCAAGAATTCAGAACATGGTGATCCCCTGGGGAGAATCTGTCATCAGCTCCACTCCTATCTCACTCTCCCTCTTGGATAGCCCCTACTCATCCTTTGAATTTTTGCTTAAAGCTCACTTCTTCTAGGAATTTCACCTCTTTAAGAAAGCCTTCCTTTGGACACTTTATTCTAAATTAGATTTGCTTGTTATGTAATCTCTTAATACTATTTGTTCTAAACTGGCATTTAGAAAACCTTTGCATCAGGCCCCGTTCCAACCACTCCTAGATGATTTCCTCAGAGAAAACAAGAAGTAGGGTCAAGGAGCTACATTCAAGCATCCACTTAGAAACATTAATAGTTACTGTTTCTGGCACACAGTAGGTATTCAATAAACACTTACTAAATGGTGAGAAGTATTAGGCCTGGATGTTCAAGGTTCTTTGGTTTCAAGACTGCAGAAATAACCACCCAATGATTTTTTTCCCAATCATTAGAGTCATCCCTAATTATAAGAGCAAGGAGTGGGGCGCCTGGGTGGCTCAGTTGGTTAAGCAACTGCTTTCAGCTCAGGTCAAGATCCCGGAGACCTGGGATCGAGCCCCACATCGGGCTCCCTGCTCTGCAGGAAGCCTGCTTCTCCCTCCCTCAGTCCCTCTGCTTGTGTTCCCTCTCTAGCTCTGTTTCTCTCTGTCAAATAAATAAATAAACTCCTAAAAAAAAAAAAAAAGAGCAAGGAGAATAGGACCCTCAATCACTTCATTCATTGTCTGGCACAGGATAGGTTTTTTTTTTTAAGATTTTATTTATTTATTTGACAGAGAGAGATCAAAAGTAGGCAGAGAGGCAGGCAGAGAGAGAGTAGGAAGCAGGCTCCCTGCTGAGCAGAGAGCCTGACAGGGGCCTCGATCCCAAAATCCTAAGACCATGACCTGAGCTGAAAGCTTTAACTCACTGAACCACCCAGGTGCCCAGGATAGATGTTTTTTTAAGAGTTACCATCAGCCTTGATGGAGTTGGCTGCCTGAGCTAGGGGAATGAGATTTGGCCTGAAGCTCAGGATGGCAACAACAATGAAGACTTTTCTGGAAATGGATAATGATAGTGGTTTCATAACAGTGTTAACATACTTTTCGTCAATGGGCTGTACCCTTAAAAATGGCAAATTTTACATGTATTTCACTAAAAAAGTCTTAAGGAGCAAGTTTTTACTGAGCAGTAACCTCCACATAGGCTTCAGCCTCAGAGACAGTGACCATATTGCCCTCTGCAGGCTGTCCCGGATTAAGGGAGAGGATGCCTGGGTACCTTTCATACCACCAGGCTCACCACAACAATGAAAGAACTCCCATAGCTCTTGTTATCATCATCTTTGAAGCCAGCCTTTGTTACGGCTGCAGGGATGCTCATTAAGTGACTTACTAGTCCAGATGTCCCTAAGTCCACCTGTTCCCCATTCCCCCAATCTAGTCTATAGCATCCAGAGTGAGCCAGTTAAAACCTATTCAAGCCCCTGCCATTCCTTTGCTCAAAACCTTGCAATGGTTCCCGTTTTATTCAGACCCAAACCCACAGGATTTACAGGCCCTACAAGGCCTTACCTGAATTGTACCAATGCTTCCCCCAACAGCTCTGACCATGTTCCCTTGTTCTACCTCCTCCACCAGAGGACTCCTGGCTCTTTCTCACACACCCTTTCCCTCCCGCCTCTGCACCTCGCTCCTAGGTTTTCCGCCTGCCGGGAATACTCTTTCTCCAGGTAGCCAGATACCTCGCTCCCTCGCTTCCTTCATGGTTTTGATGAACTCTCATCTCTCGATGTTCTACCTCATAAGACAGCCCCTCCATGCCCCTGTTTAGTTTTTCCCCATAGCACTCGCCACCTTTTAACACAATTACGTAATTCACTTATTCTCTTCGTACTTCCTTTCCCCCACCCCAACAGAATGTACACTCTGCAAGAAACGGAGTTCTAGTCTGTTCACTACTGTTTCGCAAGAATCTAAAAGTGTATCACACACAGTATACATTCAACATGTAAGTTATGGGCTAAATCAATCATTTAAAGAAAAGAAAATCTCAGTTCCATATTGGGCATTTCAGTCGGTTTCAACTTTTTTTAACAAGCGTCCGCCATTTATTTGACGCCCACCTGACGCCGGGCGCATGCGCTCTGCACACGTGGTCCCTCTCCTCGTAGCCACCATCTGCTCCCGAGACCCCTTCGTACAGATGCCCCGGGAGATGAGCTTGCGGGACCTCGTCAGCAACCCACTGCGTCCTAGGCCGGAGCGGATAGGCACCGCAGACAGTCGCGCACCGTCCGCCGTAAACACACGTCTTGCGCATGCGCAATTGGCGCCCACGGCCATGCGTCAGCAGCGTGGCCGACTGAGCTCATTCCCGGCAAAAAGCCCCTCTGGTACGGGCTTCCACCTACCTGCTTTCTGTCAGACTAACCGGGCGCCTCCCTGATTTCTGTTCACTGCAAGAATCCTCCAAAGCTGGGAGCCCATCGGCAGTGTCCAAAGCCCAGGCACAAGAAACTCCGGGGTACTTACATTTGGCTCCTGTCTGTTTCGCTCCCCGGAAACCTGACGTCTAGGCGCGGATATGACGTCACCGCGCGGCGTCCTCCTAGGAAACCGGGCGTGAATCCTGATCAGGAGCTGAGACTGGCCGAGCTCGGTGCCCCCTGGTGCCCACTCCAGAGAAAGCTCTGTGAGCAAATGTGTGTATGGGGTACTGGACTCCGGACATATTTATTCGGCCCAGGAGCTCTCTTTACAGTCTTTCCTTTATCCGTGCATTCATTCATTTAGCACCCCAAGGACGGGAGTCTCTCTTACTGTCCCTTGTGGCTCCCAACACATACTAGGTTATCTGTCTGGGTTGACATAAGATCCAGATGGTCCTATCTTTAAATGTAAGCCAGGTTTCATCTATGCATTTTTTAAAAAAGATTTTATTTCTTTATTTGACAGAAACAGCGAGAGAGGGAACACAAGCAGGGGGAGTGAGAGAGGGAGAAGCAAGCTTCCTGCCAAGCAGGGAGCCCGATGTGGGGCTTGATCCTAAGTCTCCAGGATCATGACCTGAGCCGAAGGCAGTCGCTTAACCAACTGAGCCCCCCGGGCACCCCCATCTATGCATTTATTAATTCTGAGTCCCTATTATATGCTGATGCTGGGAACTCAGCGGAGAACAAGAAGATATGGGTCTGTACTCCTAGTATTTGTAAATAATAATAGTAATAATAAAGTAACAGCTAATATTTATCAAGTACTTTCTTTGGGCCAGGCACCATAAAAAAAAAACACCTTCATATGTTATGTCGTGGAACTCTCACACAACACTAAGGTAGCTATTATTGTGATCATCCCCATTTTACAGGGCTGGAGACTGAGGCTCAAGAGGCTGTTGCTTGCCCAAGATCATATAGTTGTAAATAATGGAGCAGGCGGTCTGATCCCAGACAGTGCTGCCCATACCGCACCATACTACCATCTGTTGTGTGGCGTCAGTCAGGGGTGTGTATGGGAGGGGCACGGGGGCTGCCAAAACTTGAGTGTAAGCCCCATGAGCATGAGGCCTTGTCTGTGTTGGCTCACCATTGCATTCCAGTGCCTGGCACTCACCACGTAGTTAGTGAATGCAGTAGTTCATAGATGGGTGTGCTGATTCTGCCTGGGTTGGGGGCAGAGGGTTGCCCTGTACAGGCACAGTGAGTCTGAGTCAGTTCGGACCTTTTCTCTTGTGTCTCTTCTCAAAGGTCCACTTCCTGCTGTTTCCTGCAATCTCAGTCTTTGGCTATAGTCATGTCCTCCTGTTCTGTGGCTCTGCTTCCCTCCCCTCTTTCCTCGGAGGAGACAGGACTGGTTCCAGGTTGGGGGAGAGGTAGAGGAAATCAACACAAACCCTGCAGACAGTGGCATTTTCGTAAAAGAGGTTGGGGGGCGCCTGGGTGGCTCAGTTGGTTAAGCGCCTGCCTTCGGCTCAGGTCATGATCCCGGAGACCTGGGATCGAGTCCCACATAAGGCTCCCTGCTCGGCAGGGAGCCTGCTTCTCCCTCTCACTCCCCCTGCTTGTGTTCCCTCTCGGGCTGTGTTTCTCTCTGTCAAATAAATACAATCTTAAAAAAAAAGGGGGGGGGCGCCTGGGTGGCTCAGTTGGTTAAGCAGCTGCCTTCGGCTCAGGTCATGATCCCGGAGACCTGGGATCAAGTCCCACATCGGGCTTCCTGCTCGGCGGGAAGCCTGCTTCTCCCTCTCTCACTCCCCCTGCTTGTGTTCCCTCTCTGGCTGTGTTTCTCTCTTTCAAATAAATAAAATATTAAAAAAAAAAAAAAGAGGTTGAGTTTCAGAAAGTGTCAAAACTCACTCCAGATACATCTTCTGCCACTTACTCATCCTCCTCATCTGTCACACAGAGAGGTTGGTAGCATCTACCTCCGAGCTGTGACGAAAAATTGTTGGTGTCAAGTATCTGGATCAGGAAATGTTCTGTAATGGAAGAGGGTCCCCCAAACCAGCCACCTGGTAAACCCATCCTGTCAGGCTGCATCCCAGAAAAACCAGAGCAGCTCATATATTTTCAACTTCAAAGAACTTGGATAATTTTCACTTTTCTGCACAAAACCCTGAAAAGGAAGTGCCTTCCAAGCTGCCTGAATTTTCAGTGTTGCCTCATTGATTCAGAGTTAAGAATAAAAGAGATAACTTTGAATGATAAAGATAGTAGTTAGTTGCTTTTTTTTTCAGTTAAATTATATCTATATTCTTAATGAACTGTTGACATGTGGCCTGCATTTCAAATAGTATAAAGGGATAAACAATGAAAAGTAAATCTCCCTCCCACCCCTTACCCAGCCAGCCTTTCTCCCCAGGGACATCCACTGGTAGGAGTTTTTTAAGTGTCCTTCCAGAGATATAGGAGGGGGGCTTACCCTTCTTAACTATATATATATTAAAGATTTTATATATTTGTATAGTAGGGGGAGCAGCAGGCAGAGGGAGAGGCTCCTCATTGTAATGAAGCAGGCAGGGCTGGATGGGAGGGCTCCATGTGGGGCTCGATGCAGGGCTCCATCCTGAGCTGGAGGCAGACGCTTAACGACTGAGCCACCCAGGCGTCCCTCTTAACCATATATCCTAAATCGCTCCAAAACACCACACACAAACCTGCCTCAATCTTATAAAAGTTGCCCAGCATTGCGTTGCTAAAGTCATTTGGCTCAAGATGGCCATTCCAGACACTGTGTTTCTGACATTTCAGAGCCGAGTTGTTGGGGCAGAGCTGTGAGTATTTTGTGTTCCTGGAAGCTATGGAAGCCAAGAAAGAGTTGAGTCCACACTTCCTCCCCACTGCTGTGCTCAGCTTCCCCCCCCCCTGCCTTGTGAACTAGTGCTAAATGGCTTTTGCTAAAACTGAGGTGCTTTCAAAATGTTGGGAAGAAAATGCAAGAGGGAGGCCCAAGTAGGATTACAGCCACAAATCTCCATCAGGCTCACAAGAATCGTATCAACTCATGTCAGCAGATTGAGAAGGTAGGACAGAGGGAGTGAAAATGGCCAGGAGCTAAAAGCTATGGAGCGACAGCTGTTGTTTCCATTTAGGGAGACTTGCCAAGTGCCGGAGAGCTCGCTCACATTATCCCATCTACCCTGCAATGTCATATTGCCTTTCACGGATGAAAAGGAGAAAGGAGTTTTAGAGGGTAAGTCATTTGTCTAAGGTGGGGAGAGCCCCAGCACCCATGGGATGACAAGGCAGGAAGTTGCTCTTTGGGACAACCCTCAAAGGAAATTGAAAAGGAGACATGTTTTGAAGTCCCCAGAGGCAGAGCATGAGACAGGGATCCTTGTGGAAGTAATTTATTGGGGGCAGCTCTCATGGAAAACCTGCAAGGGAGAAGGAGAGCAGGATAGGCAGGGGAAGAAGCTAAGCAAAGATGTGGGTTCAGCTGAAGTCCAGCCTCAGGCTGATCCCACAGGGAGCCCTGGAATATAAATGATGATCAGGGGGCCAAGCCTTCATCATACTCCCCCTGCCCCCAGTCATTGACTGCCAGCTATAGGGTTGCCAGATTTAGCAAATAAAAATACAGTTGCCCAGTTAAGTTTGAGTTTCAGATATATGGTGAAGAGGATATCCTTATGTTAAGAACATATTAACTGAAATTAAATTTAGCTGTATTTTGTCTGGCAATCCCAGGAGGTGACAGGAAGAGGATGGGGCACCACCTCTTAGGCATCTCTGGTGTCTGAGGGTGGTTCCCTTAGAGAAGGGCAGGTGTGTTTCCTCAGCAATCAGTAAAGGGGATCTGAAAAGGGGACATTAGCAGCACATGCTGCAGGCAGGAACTCCGGGGAGCAGCTCACTAGTCAGTCAATGGTAAACAAACAAACAAACAAACAAACAAACAAACAAACCAGAAGCTCCTGCCCAGACTGTTAAGTCCAAAGCACCCCCATCATCCAGGCACCCCCATCATCCAGGGGAGTTGCACAATGTCCTGGTCCTTGCCTCAGCCTCTGCCCGACCCCATCCCTGGTTGCCTTCTGAGGGTGTTTTTTTCCTTCCCCGTCAGTTCCCTGCTTGTGTTGGGGCTGGAGCCGGAGCCAGGCTGTTTACCTCTGCTTCATCCAGCGTATCTGAAATGTATTTAAATGATGGATGGAGCTTTCCTCATAAGCGACCTTAGAAACTTCTCCCCTAAAAAAAAAAAAGGCTCTAGGACCCTAGGAAGGGAGAATTTGGGGGAGGGGGTAACCACCCTCCATTTAAACAGTCTGTTTCTGGAGAAACCCAAGAGTCTTTGTTAAAATTCAGAGATCCTTTCTGAGGGAGTTGGCAAACCCTGCAAAGATTCTTCATACAAAGAAGTGCACCCTCGCTGTACCCCCCCTTTCCCTGGAGGCCTCTGCATCTTATTATAGGAACCTGGGTAATCTGTGGGTTCTGACCTGTAAGAGGCCCAAGACATAGGGGTAACTGAAAAGAGCAAGCAAGGGGTGTGAGGTGGGCAACAGTAATGTCCAACATGACCCATTTATGTAAAACACCCCTCCCCAATAAACCTGCCATAGGGGCCTCTCTGTTGATACATATGTATAAGGCTATTTTTTAAACAATCGTTTTGTTTGACTTGTTTTATTTTTTAAAAGATCTTATTTATTTGTCAGAGAGAGAGAGAGACAGAAAGAGCACAAGTGGGGGAGGGGGAGGCAGGCAGAGGGAGAAGCTCCTTCCTCACTGAGCAAGGAGCCCGACATAGGACTCGATCCTAGGACCCTAGGATCATGACCTGAGCTGAAGGCAGTTGCTTAACCAACTGAGCCACCCAGGCACCCCTCTTTGACTTCTTTTAAAGTGACAGGGCATTATTTGTATATGATTTACTAATTGTCAAATAAAAAATTGTTAAATAAAAATCAGAACTTGACCCTAATAGTCACAAGAGGGAGCCATGGGCCACACCCATCTGTATGCCTTGTCCCACTTGGAAGAGACTCTTCCCAAGATGCCCTCTCCCGCCTCCCAGCTCCCCCCCATCGCCAAACCCCAAGGCAGGAGAGGAAACTGGGAGTGGAAGCCTGCCACCCCTTATCTGCAATTCTGAAATCCAAGAAAAACTTGAAAACCAAATCTGTGTTCATGCAGCACACAGTGCTTAATCTGGACAGAGATGAAGCTCTTTATGGCTTTTGTCCCATTTACTGTGGCTATGCCTACACTGCACAGAAATGGCGATGCGTTTGATCATGTAAGGCAGTCCCAGACCCCACCAGGGATGTTACATAATCCGTGGTGTTCACACCCTAATACCTTTCTAAAATGGAAAACTTTCTGAATTCAGAATCACATCTGGCTCTTGGAGGTTTACTGCGGGATTGTAGACCTATACTTATGTCAATAGTTGCCCCTTTCTTGCCCCTAAGAATCCTTCCTTCTCCTCCCATCCCCTGCTGGAGCTTGGATACACCTGCTAGGTGTGCCCTAAAGTTCCTAGTCATTGCCTGGAGGATAGAGAGATTAAAGATCCAACAAGCCATGAAGGAAAGGTTCCTCTAGGAGCCAAAGGAGAAGGGCCCTCCTGTTGCTGAAGGAGCCATCTGACATCCTCTCCCTGACTAGGCTAATGATGATCACGCAAGACCCTCGTCCCATCACAGGCACCCGCAGGCAACCACAAGCCCACTTGCCGGTGACTTCCAGTCCAGAGCTCCAGGGAAGCTGGCCAGACTTCAGCAGGTATATGAGGACATCTCCACTGCCCCATCTGTGACCACTCCCACCCCCTCTCTACTTTTTGGCTCCTTTCAGGGATGGAAGGGTTGTATGAACATCATCCAACTTTGTCGGGGAGAGAGAAGCAGCTGGTGAGAAAGCCCAGTCTGTATGGTTAAAGGAGTGGTGCTGAAGACATACAAGATGAAGGATCAGAAGAGCTGGGCTCCCACCTGTCAGGGGAGGGTATGTCTCTGCGTGCCTGTGTGCATCGGTAAGAGACAGACAGATGGATAGGAGACAGATAAAGTGATGAAACAGATGGGGTGAGGGAGGAGAGGAGGAAAGACAGAGACAGACTAAGAGTTTAAAAAAAAACAAAAAACCCAAACTCCCAAACCTGGTAAAAGAGTATTTCAGCAAACATTTTTGGAACAGATCCAGTGAATTGCCACTTTTATTTTATTTTATTTTTTTTATTTTTTTAAAGATTTTATTTATCTATTTGACAGAGAGAAACACAAGCAGGGGGAGTGAGAGAGGGAGAAGCAGGCCTCCCGCCGAGCAGGGAGCCCGATGTGGGGCTCGATCCCGGGTCTCCGGGATAATGACCTGAGCGGAAGGCGGTCGCCCAACCAACTGAGCCACCCAGGCGCCCCGAATTGCCACTTTTAATAAAAGACTTCTTGATTTAAGACAGAAATCCCCAAAGCAGAAGGAATGTTAAAATTTGCATCCATCATTTTACAACGTTTATTTCACTAACCAACTAATGATTGTCGTGAGATTGCTATATCCAGGACTTGGGAAGTAAATGAGGGACCGAAAGTCACCATTTATATTAAAACCTAAATTTTTTCTGAAGGCAGTGGGGAAAGCCCTGCCTGGTATGAAGTGTGGGGAACTGACCCCCTTCAAAGGGAGCCTGAACTTGATCCCAGGCAGAGTCTTGGGCTACTCCTGGAATGGCAGCTAGGAGCAGAGCCAAATCAAGTGATCACTTTCTAAGCCTGATCTCCAAGGGGCAAGAAGCAGAGGAGACCTCCCCTCCAGAAAACTCCTTTGGGCAAACAACACTGATGATCATTTCCAGGGTGTGGGGGAGAGACGAGGGTTATCAACAAGGTGAATGAGCCCTTCTCAGGAGGGCATGACCCAAGTCCTAGTTATGAAAGACACTGGGCATGAGCAGGCTGTCCCTTGAGTCCCCCTCAGATGCTGGAATGTAGGTAAGCTTATTCCCTACCCAGCAGGAGGCTGGGCACTCAGATAGCCTTAATTATTTGCTGAGTGAACCACCAGGTCACCTTCTTCAGCAGGGGCCTGAGGTGTGGCCTCAGTGATCGTGGCCAGAGCTGCTACACACTGGCCTGGTTCAGGTGAGCCAACAAGGGCTCCAGCCTCCGCTGGAAGTTGGGCCAGAGAGCTCCTGCCTGAACTGGCGAAAACATTGTTTTTTTTTTGTTTTTTTGTTTTTTTTTTTTTTAAATTTTTGTTTTTTTGTTTTTGTTTTTGTTTTTTAAAGATTTTATTTATTTGACAGAGAGAAACACAGCCAGAGAGGGAACACAAGCAGGGGGAGTGAGAGAGGGAGAAGCAGGCCTCCCGCAGAGCAGGGAGCCCGATGTGGGACTCGATCCCGGATCTCCGGGATCATGCCCTGAGCCGAAGGCAGTTGCCCAACCAACTGAGCCACCCAGGCGTCCCGAAAACATTGTTTTTGCAGGTAACTTTCAATCATAAACTTTCTTCATCTGTCTACTTTGCCTTTAATCATTTTTAAAAATTTTTAGGTTTTTAATTTTTAAGTCAACTCTACACCCAAGGCAGGACTTGAACCTACAAACGGAGATCAAGACTGGCATGCTGGGGCGCCTGGGTGGC
>PITA01025634.1:0-23993 GCA_004023965.1 Spilogale gracilis
GCGCTGATCTGCCCCAGCAGCCTCACTGGCTGGGAGGCCCTCCTCCCTCTGAACTTGCCAGTCTAGCTCATTTGGGCTGCTTTCCTCTCCCCATTCCCTCCTACTTCTTGCTGGGATGAGTCCCCTTCTCATTCTTGCCATCTCCTCTATTTGAATAACTTACCCCTTTCCACTTTCCTCTCCTCTCCATTGCCTCCTGCTCTTCTTCTCAGGCCTCTCCCTCTTTCTTCTGCCTTTTTCTTTCTCCTTCTGTCTACCTCCCCCACATACCCACTCTGGTCTTTTATCAGTAGAACAATTTAGACACCAGGAGGAAGGTCATATTCCTACATGTCTAGCACAGACCAAGAGTGTGTGACCAGAAAGACGGAAAATTTGTATTCGCAAGGATGGTAGGCTGAGAGGACCCTAAAGGTGTCTCCCCTGACAGGTGCATAAAAAGTGATAAAAGTACATGAAAATGAAATTGTTTAGTGCAATTCCGTGGTGGAGGAAGGCAGTCGTTACAGCAAGAAGATAAACAGAAGTCTTTAGGGTGAAAATCTGCGGCACTTAGATTGTGCTTAATGATGTCAAAGAAACTTCCTCTTTATTTTATGGGAAAACCAAATTCTGAGTTCTAGAAATGTCTACCTAATTCTTTTGACATGCACATGTGTGTATGTGAGTACTCAAGGATGTTGATTTGTATTTTAAAATGGAGCAATTCACTATGAGCTTGCTAAATCTGTATATTGAATATTATTAATCTTAGGGAGATATTATAGTAACAGCTAGTTAATATTCTTGTGAAACACAGTATATCAGTTTTTGAATAAGGTGTTTCCTTATGGTGGCTTTTCCTTCCACTTTTCTCCAAATTTCCCGTGAATCTTTATTAATAATGAAGGTGAATTAAACGAGGCCTGGCATTTTGACATATTTGTTCGAGATCTGGTTCACAGCGTTTGTGCTCAACTGGTTTTGTGTGAGAAAGCCCTGCATGCTTGACTTCTTCTTCCTTTTTTTTTTTTTTTTTACCTTATCTAATAATTGATGAAGCACTGAGGTTTGCAACTCCAAAATATCCAGAGTTGCAAATGTAAAAAGTAAAACTACAGTAGCATTGTCTTTCAATATGTCAGGCGATGATCCCTTCTTCTTGAAGCAAGTGGAAGTTCACCAAGAAGGTTAGGTATCTTTCTGTGAGGCCAGGAGGCAGTCACCTGGGTCCTAGAATAGAGGTTTAGAAATCAGTTTGTTGCCCTCCCCAGATAATACTGGAGTGTTCGGGGGTGGGGGGGGAGAGTTCAGGGTGCATGCACGCCTTTCCCCTTCCAACTGTCACCTTCCTTTTTGCCTCTAATGCCCATTGATGTTGAGCTGGTGAGAGGGGATAAATAATTTATTTCCTAGTATCAGCTTCATCAGAAACCCATAAAGATTTCTTTAAGTGTTCGGATCTAAAATCTTTCTGAATTGAGCCCTAAATTATTAATTATGTGAAACTAGGGTACATTTCCTAGCTGTGGTGTGTAGACTGCTGTATTTTGAAACTGAATTATTTGTGGATCCCTTTACCGGTTGTTCCTCTTTTGGGGTCTAAAGCAGACAGCATGGAGGAAATGGAACGTTCCAGACATTTTTACAACCACTACTGGATAGCTCTTATGGTCCCGATGAATTCAGTACACAGAATAAAGGTTGTTAGTCTCTTGGTCCTCCATTGTCTGATCCGTAAAATCAAGAGATACATCGAAAGTTCTTGGTAGCTTTAAATTTTGTAATTCTTTCTCATAGAACTGATGAGGAATTTATAATATTTATGGGAACAAAAGTTCAAGTCACTTACAAAGAGGCAGAAATCTGGTTATCGGTCACAGGGTTGTTTTCTCCAGCCCAGCTTCTGCCAATCCAAACCTTATTATAACCACAGTGTGGCAGGTTATGATGTCCCATTATTATTTCTTTCACTTGAGAATGCTTCAGCTATACAGATCTATCACAGCAGTCATTCCACTGGTGAGGTTCCCCGAATCCATCAGAAGGAGAAAATCCATCACGCTTTGGACTACTTTTTCCTCTCCTCGAAAATGATCTTTAAGGGAATGACATGTAATATAGACGTTACTATTCTTAAGGCATGGGAGAAACCGTGTCTGAAATAAAATCAATACATGATGCAGTAGTTTATTTACATTTAAAATACTGAATGGCAAAGCATTTCATCAAAGCGCAGCCGAGGGAGGGGGGGTCGAAGGACGAGATGCGGTAGAGTGGGGGGTCTGCCATCTGTGTCCGGGGCCTGCATAGGGTTCAGTTACACTGTCTATCCTCTGACATCGTCAGGAAGAGGCAGATTCATGAGAGGCGAGTCAATGTAGGTACGGGGGCCGGATTTAGAGATTGGCTTTTTAAAATTCTACCCAATAATGTCAAATTAAGTTATAATGATGGTTACCGGGCAACATAGAGGAACCAAAGGACGGTCTGAGGCTTCATATTTCTGGTTGCATTTTGCACTGTTTTATAGGTATAAACTATGTGTGGCTGTTGTGTCTTTTTTAGAGATTTCTTTCTTTCTTTTTTTTTTTTTTTAATGTTCTGAAGCGGTTTATATAACATGGAAATTACTGGCTCCTTGAAATTTAAAATAATTGGCCAATAAAACCAAATGGGCATTTAGACTTTTTGTTTGTGTAAATCCCTGTATCTATTTCTTGATTTCTTCTGTGTTATTGTTTTAGTCTTGAGAATTGAAATCTATACAGCTACCAGTTTTATGGGGATTTTAAAATTTTACTGTGAATATGTATCAAATCATTGTTATACATCTTAAATTTATACAATGTTAGATGTTAGTTATATCTCAATAAAACTGGGGGAAAAACAAATAAAAATTTACCATGAAATCACAGATGAGATAAACTTAATTCATAAAGTTTTAAATGCTTAGTTATTTTAAATTTCATTGGTGTTTTCTATTTTTCTTTGACTAGGTTTGCACATTCTTCCCCTACAAAACCCAGCGTATGGGTTCATTTAGGTATTCTAATACTTCCTGATTTTCTCTTTACCTTGCAAAGCGATCTTTAATTTTTCATCCTTCTCCAGCTGTCCTGTTGCTTCTGCGGGAAGGTGGGACCCCGTTCACAGGCCCACGTATAACCCTGTGGCTTGTCGCTCTGTCCTGGGACCAGAAGGCCCTTGGCCTCCTCTCTGGATCTCCTGGGAAGGAAAATGACGAGTCACAGGTTTTCATGTCTGGCTGGAGGTTTCCTGTGTCTCTGCTGTCACCTGCCTCCCTGTGTCATTGTTCTCCCTGCTCCTGGGGCCATGATTTCTAGCTACCGTTGCTGCCTTAGCTTTGATAGGGGCTGTTCCCTCCTCACCCCTCTAGGCAAGCTCGGACATAGCCCTTTCTGTAGTTCCTCAAAGATTTCTAGATTGAGGCTGTGACAGCTACCGTGGTATCAGGAGGGGATCAGAGCACAGAGAATAACTTACCAAGAGTTGTGGGAGGTGATTATTTTGGGGCTCCATGGGCCCAGGCTGTGTGCAGGGCTGCTGTGTGGGTTGAGTGCTGCCAGGGGGAAGCTGTCCTCCGTCGGGGTGGAACTCAGCTTTCCCCACCGGTCACGGGCACCTGTAAGGGAATCTACACTCCTGAGCGTCCAGGCCAACATCACGCTAGAATCAGGGTCCAGGTCTTCCTCCTCTCTTCCTTTATTTCCTCCTTCAGAACGTGCCTCTTCCTGGGAGGACTGACAGAAAGAAGACTCATCTCTCTCAAAGGACACATCACAACTGACGTGTGGAGGGTCTTAGCTTAACCTATAGCTGTAGCCAGACAACCACCCAGTAACATGTGTCTCCGTGTTCAGCTTTGTGTCCACAGCTTTGAGTGACCCGGGAACCCCGGGAAGCCGTGTACAGTTTGTGGACGGAGACCTTTTACTTGGGGGCGGGGGGGATGGTGGGCAGGTCCGCAGCTTTCATGATTGTGAAAGTGGTCTGGCATCTCTCCAAAGATTACAGTGCACATTAGCACGGTGCCTCAAGTCTGGATTGATCAGGTAGGGCATCCCCAGAACCATCTTGGTTGGGCTTCACTAATAAGTCTTTTTTCCATCAACGCATTAAAACTGGGGCTTCCAAAGCTTCTTTCCAGACCTCTGTGTCTCTGTGCCCAATCGTTTACAAGAGATTGCTCAAGCACAGATATCTCCGTGGAATAGTTCTTGGAACCCTACAGTCTTTTCCTTTCCTGGACAGGAAGGATTTCTCCAGGATTTCCAGGAATCTGCAGAGATGTGATTTTGCCTAGTCTTGATAGTCGTGGCCTTCCCACAGTCTTCATTTCAGAAGATGTCCTTGCAAAATTTAACTGCTGGCGTCGCTGGTCTGCCTAGGGCTAAGCCTTCTACAGCTTTCCACCTCAAGGCACTTTGAAACGTACTCCTGTCAGGACTTTTGAGGTCTTAGTCAAGGTTTACTGAGGTCTGAATTTTTGCAGATTTTTTTTTTTACGATTTTATTTTATTTTATTTTATTTTATTTTATTTTATTTTATTTTATTTTATTTTATTTTACTTTACTTTACTTTACTTTATTTTATTTTTTTAAAGATTTTATTTCTTTATTTGACAGAGAGAAACACAGCCAGAGAGGGAACACAAGCAGGGGGAATGAGAGAGGGAGAAGCAGGCTTTCCGCCGAGCAGGGAGCCCGATGTGGGGCTCGATCCCGGGTCTCCGGGATCATGACCTGAGCCGAAGGCAGTCGCCCAACCAACTGAGCCACCCAGGCGCCCCATAAATATTCTTGAGGCCTACAGAGATAAACAGCGTGTTCAAGGAAAGCTTTTCGCTGGGCCCCTCATCTTGTCTCTGCCATCCACTTCCCTGCATCTTGTTTTTGTTTGAAAGAAGGTTGCTCTTTTTCCTTCATCTACCGGTTTTCTCTCCTGCGTGGCTCTCTTTGCATGAAGCAGGGCCCTGATCTCTGATAACAATTGACTGGAGAGTTTCTAATATTATTAGGTGTGGAAAAAGGACACGTGTAGGACGCAAGTGTGGGTCACCAACCTGGCAGGCTGTGGGTTTTCTCAGGATGATGTTGTTTCTTGCTCTGGGGCCCTCTGTGAAGGTTAGTAAAGACCCCTGGCTTTCATCTCCCACCTCCCAACTCAGGGGGTAGATTGCAAAAAGGTGTTTCTGAATCTAGCCACAATCCGTGGGAGGGATCTTTAGATTATGAGCAGGCCTGCTTCCTGTCTTTGTTCCCCATGATGAGATTTACCCTGTCTGGTGTTTTTCACAGATATTTATAGGGAGCTGGGAGTGAAAAGACTGAGGCATTTTACTATTACATCTTTTCACCTGAAATTTTGAAATTTTTATAAAGGGCTCTTTCACCAGTTTGCAGATTTGTGAGCATGTAGACGTTGATGGGTGTTCTACCCAACTTAAAACAGTGTCTTTCCTACTGACTTTGAGTTTGAAATGTAACGGAAGGGAAATACAAAATTAGAAAGCTCCCCATTTAAGATGAAAGAGCCCTTCGGTTTAGTGTCAGCTTTCAAAGCGTCTCCGTTGTGTGATCGTGGATTCGATAGTCCTCTTTAGGATTATGGGATGTCCCGTTTTGAACTGAATCAGAATAATCCCTTCCCAACATTATTCAGCGTCTCCGTTTACAGCCGAATTGTGTGCCAAGAACTATGGATTCATGAGAAATCTATTTGTAATTCAGACAGTCAGAAAAGCATGAGGTCCCTCCATGCCCCCCTCCCATTCCTTTGAGTTCCTGCCCCTTGTCAGCTCTGGTCCCAGAGAGGAGAGAGTCTGCAGAGTTTCTAGGGCTGGGTGGCAGTTCTGACCTGGGCTCTTGGGGCTGGTGAGGTCTTCGCTGAGCGCTGAGACAGCACCCGCTGGCGGGACAGGTTCGAGTCTTGCCCTTGCCGGCCTCAGGCTTTCATCAGGTGGGCCTGGGCTGTAGACCTTTATCACGGGCCTTTTCATGCTTTTTTTTGGAGCTGTTGGGCACCAGCCTTGGTCTTGAGGTTCATCCTTCCTATCTCCCTGGCATCCTTTTGTGGATAGGTGTTTCTCAGTTTATTTCTTTTCCTGGTTCATGGAAGGCTGCCTTCTTAACTGACAGAGCCATCCAGGCATCTCGGGAAGGCTGTCTTGATCTGCCCGCATGTGGTGGAAGGGGCGAGCGAGCTTCCCCGGGGTCCCTTTTATAAATGCACTAATCCCATTCAGGAGGGCTCTACCCTCATGACCTAATCACCTCTTAGAGGCCCCTCTTCCAAATACCATCCCGTTGGGGATTAGGTTTCAACACAGGAATTTCGAGAGCACACATTTGGTCTGTGGCAGGTGGGTTCACATATTATATTAGACCTCCCTGACAAAGCTTAGAATAGAACCAAGAGTCCCAGATCGCCAAGGATTTCATGGCCAGTCCTACCCAACCAGCTCCAAAATGCCAAGAAGATTCTGAGGATTTTGATGGGGTGACCCAGTTGGTGGTAACCGAGCCAGGACTACTGGGGATGCCTTTCAGTTTCCCTGCTACTGTCCCTAGTTATTTCTGTGTCTGGGCTTGTAATTATATGTGGATTGGTTTTTCTTTCTTTATTTGTCAGAGAGAGAAAGAGAGAGCGAGAGAGCATGAGAATACAAGCAGGGGGAGGGGCAGGCAGCGGGAGAAGCAGGCTCCCTGTTGAGCAAGGAGCCTGATGTGGGGTTCCATCCCAGGACCCCAGGATCAGGACCTGAGCTGAAGGCAGATGCTGAACTGACAGAGCTCCCCCAGGCATCCCCATAAATGGATTTCTCTACCTCGTCACTAGGTGTATCTAAACCAGGAACAACCACCCTCTCTATAACTACATGAGCTAAAATGTGTTCTTCTTTTGTGGGTCTTTTTCAATACACTTGCTGTGGCATATGTTGGGAATCTGTTGAACGTTTTCAAATCAAAACTGTGGAATAATTTCAACTATTCATCTTCATTATTACTCAACAAGCACAAAGGTCATTCACGGTCCCTCAAGTGTATGAAACATAGAAGTTTGAGGGTTTGGAAATCAATGTACTGGTATCTTTATTTTGAAATTTGTTTTGCTTGCAATTAATGAAAATTAAAAAAAAAAAAAAAGAAAGGAAAAAAAAAGGCCCTTTCTGAAAGTTTGGATAAGGTCCTAGAATTTGTATGTACTTTTGCAATATGCTCACAGTATGCTGCCTTTCTAGTACCCTCAGCCTGGATTCTAGGCTTCTTCAACGGACCAAGTTATAGTGGAAAAGGAAAGGGATTTCGCTTCTGCTACCAGAGGATGGTAAATATTTTAAAAGAATTTTTAAAAATTGTGGTAGGGGTGCCTGGCTGGCTCAGTCGGTTACACATCTGCATTTGGCTTGGGTCATGATCCTGGTGTCCTGGGATCGAGTCCCATATCGGGCTCCTTGCTCAGTGGGGAGTCTGCTTCTCCCTCTCCCTCTGCCTCTCCCTCTGCCTGTGCTCTCTCTCTCTGCCAAATAAATACAAAGAATCTTAAAAAAAATGTGGTGAAACACATATAACAAACTTTACCATTCTAACCAATTTATAACGTATATAGTTCAGTTATTTTAGGTACATTTGCATCATTGTTGAATATCACCGCTATCCATCTCCAGATCTGTTTCATGTTGAGGAACTGAAACTCTGTATGTTAACTATTTCCTATATACAGATAAATCCATGAAGCTGCTGTAGTAAAATTCTAATAGTAGAAGGTTCAGTACTGATGTATCACTATTTTTTTTTTAAGATTTTATTTATTTGTTTGAGAGAGAGCATACACAAGCGGGGCTGGGGGTGGTGGGCTCATGACCTGAGCCGAAGGCAGACCTCAAATGACTGAGCCACCCGGGTGCCCCCGACATAGCACTATTTTGATTTGTGTTCTCTACGTCACCATATCTACATCTTCAACCACCATTGATGTGGTGGTTTTCTATACATATTCTCATTTTAATATTCAGAACTCATGCAAGGTAGACGTTCATTTTCCCATTTTTAAAGGAGGAAACAACTGGTATGAGGGGAGAGGTGATGATGGCATCAGCATCCCAGCTTGGTGCTCTCGCCCTGAGATCCTTTCTGCTTCCATTATCCCGCACTTCCAAACACTGTGGCCAATATTTTCTTTCTTTATCTGTCTATCCTACCCCTGTATTTGGTGGGGCTGGGCTGGGGTAAGTTTTGAGAAGGTGGATTTGTGGCATTTGTTTTAAATTATGGGTCTTGCTCTAACAATCGTCTTGTTCATAACCTTGGGCATCTCATCAGATCAGGGATTATTGTGCTTTGCCTAAACACTGACTAGATGTAGCAGATGTCTATTCAAATATTACTTTAAAAAATGCCTGGAATTGTATTTAAATTGCTTCCATTATTCACTAATTAAATTGCAGATTGTTTCTCCTGGGGATTTTGCACTAGGCTGAGTTTCTTCAATTGTTTGTGTTGGACAATGACAAAATAAATCTTTTCCATTGTAGCTTAGTGGAAAAATCCTGCTGAATGGGCTACATAAGTCCACAATCATCCTCCAACAAACCTATCTAAAAAAAACCCCAAAACACCACCCATAAATCTATTTTCTTCTTTTTGGCAAGATGGAGCATGGACAGATAGTGGGCTTTTGTTTTATTTTTTATTTGTGCATTTTTGAGGCTGGTGCCTCAGATACCCAGAGGGTCTTAGACACAGTGGAGGGCCGTGTATTCTATTGAATATGTCCTCTCCCTTGGTCGGTGTGGATTTTTACCAAGAACAGCACAATGGAATTCAGATATTTTAAAACCACATGTGTGTCTCCCACCGGCTGCCACTGTTTAAATCTTTAATCAGTCCTTTGAAGGGGGTTAGACAGGGCCACCAGTTGGCCCAAGGACTTCATCTATGGTCCTTATCTATTGCTGTTGCTTTTGCCAAGGAAAGTCTCTTATGCGCTATTTTCGTTTGCAGAGAGAAGGAAGAAAAAACAAACTGAGACGAGGAATGAGAAAGGAGAGTCCAGTGCCCCTCTATTTATTTTATTTTGTTTTGTTTTATTTTATTTATCTTTGTCCCCGTGTATTGTAAGTTATCTCTATACCCAACATGGGGCTCGAACTCACAATCTCAAGATCAGGAGGCACCTGCTGTACGGACTACACCAGCCAGGTGCCCTGACCGTGACTCCTTTGAAGAAGAACACTTGCTTGCTCTTAAAATGTAAATCATTTCCATTCCCCTAAAAACACGCACAAGAGTTTTACACTAACGTCCAGTTCTATCTAGAGATAATTAAGACTCTCTGCTCTCAGAATAAATAAATAGCTGACAGCTCTGAGCACTGGCTTTGGGACAGTATCTCTTTAGGACAGTTGAGCCTTTCACATACACTGTCCCATTTAAATGCAGCGCGGTGAGGAGGGCCGTATTCTCCCCATTTTACAGATGAGGAAAGCGAGATTCAGGTGAGGATAAGAAACTTGCTCAGAGGTCACACTGGTCATACGCACCAGATCTGGGATTGTGTGCATTCCGTGATACAGGTGCCTTGAGAAAATTCATGTGGAACTAAGGCGAGCATATGGATGTTAAAGACAACGTCAGATCAAATATAAGATTTCGGTTCCGCTCAACGATGTGCTAACACTGGCAGAGCTCGAGTGGGGAGCTGTCGAGCTATGAAAATACTGGATGAGGACCGGAATGCTGTTACAGTCAAGTGCCTCTGAGCGACCCTAGACAGTTGGTGAGAAAGTTTGTCACCAACGTAAATAATCAGAAGTTGGGTATGGTCAAAGCTCCCCAGAGGTTTCTACGCAGGACTGCTGAGAAGAGATCATGGGTGTGAAGAAATGAAGGTTACTGGGTGTCCAGGACAAAAGAGGGTTGAATCTTAGCACCTACAGATAGAAATGACAGCAGCCAATCACAGAACCAGAAGAGAGACATTTCCTTCTGGATCTGTTCAGAAAAGGAGCTCTGTAAACTCAAACGGCAAAAGCGGGTGCATCACATTGGTTTTTTTAGATCCAAATGCAGGACCCCATTTAAAAGGGACTCTTCACATACCTATTCTCATTTTGAGACACCCCCCCCCGTGCCATATAAGCTATGTTATAGGTACAGACTTATGTTCGCCTTGTATATGTAATTTATTTTAAAAACCAAAACATTCCTCTCCACAGAATGTCATACTGCTTTATTGTTAGGCACGGATTCCCCTAGTTCGTTTTTGGAATGAAATGTAGGTATTTTTTTTTTTAAGATTTTATTTATTTATTTGACAGAGAGAAACACAGCTAGAGAGGGAACACAAGCAGGGGGAGTGAGAGAGGGAGAAGCAGGCTTCCCGCTGAGCAGGGAGCCCAATGTGGGGCTCTGTCCCAGGTCTCCAGGATCATGACCTGAGCCGAAGGCAGTCGCCCAACCAACTGAGCCACCCAGGCACCCCGGTATTTTGTTTTTCATATTGTTTCCCTGTGTTAGTTTTAAGAGGTGATGCGGTAGATACATCGTGTTGTTCTCTGGCTGTGTGGTAGTGCCTCAGATACACTGCGATGGCTCAGTAATCTTTTGTAGGGTAGCGGTGAAATCCCCCACTGCGAGGTGGTTTATAGGTCAGTAGGAACAAAATGTTGCTGCTTTTTTTTGAATGTCAAGTCACAGTGACCTACCCCCCCCTCCCATTTTTTCATGATTCAGCTTTTTCAGGCATATATTACTCGAGTGGTTTTTCTCCTTTTCTTTGCTGCCTCTTCTCATGGGATCTTTGTGCTCTGGTACTAACCAGTTAATGTGGATCTTTGAATCACTTTTTTTTTTTTTTAAGATTTTATTTATTTATTTGAGAGAGAGACAGAGATAGCTAGTGAGAGAGAGCACAAGTGGGGAGGAGAGGGATCAGCAGACTCCCTGCTGAGCCTGGTCCCTGGGATCTTGACCAGAGCTGAAGGTAGATGCTTCACCCACCAAGCCATCCAGGCGCCTTCACCAGCCCTTTATGAGAACTGTTTAAAAACAAATGGATCTTCACCCCAAGAAGAAATCCATACATTGGCAAACACATAAGCTTTTTTCGGTAAGTTCAATGGTGGATCTATCCCTGAATTCTTGGTTATGAGTCCTTTGTTCTGAATGACCAAAAGTCATTTCGAGTATACTGGGCTTCGGGGACTGCCTATTTGTGTGATTCCTAGAGAAAGGTGTCCTTTGAGGGTGTTTGAGACAGTAGGAGATCTGGACATTTCTAGATTTCATGTGCATGGGACTAGAGAAACATTAGCATACTTCATGGCTTAGTTTTTGTTTTGTTTTTTTTTTAATTTGGAACATACACTAATCATGAAGATTTATAATAACAAATGCAGTGAAAATAATAAAGGTAAATATTAGAGCTATATTGGACTCTGAGAATGAAGGACAGAGAGATCCTTGAAGGCAGGGATCATGCCTAGAGATGCATGTTGAGGGAACTCCCATATGTGCTTGAATGTGGGTTCTGGGAGTGAAAGAGGCCAGTCCTCGTTAGCCATCTTCCGAGAGGAGATGAGTTTTGGGTCGGACCTTCATCTTGAATCTTACTTCCCAGTGATAAACCACCCAGCATGGGAGGAAAGCCCAGAAAAGCTTCAAGACCTTCCTGCCCTCCTTTTTCCTCATGGGAGGAAGGGGCCCCTTCCTCCTGAGCTCTCGAACTACCTTTGGAGAGTCCTGCAGTGAACAAACTGTGCAAATCTTGGCCGACAAGAAGCCCAAACCATCACCTTAGACCGCATGTGCACTCTGCTAGCAATATGTAACAAAAGGCCACAACACGACTATAAACTTGATTTCATCCTCCTGTAAATTCCAATAATCCCTTCTTTATACTTACATGACATCTATCAGTCAGGCCTTATTGTTGCCTTCGTTCATATACCAGACTGAAAAGTTCTTAAATTAGATCAGGGGTCTTTTTCCAACACAACTCAGTAGTCCTTTTACTAGCAAAGAAAGCCAAGCATCTTGCTGATATTTAGCAAATAGCTTCCCAGCACATATTAAAAAGGCCAGATATCTAGTGTCCTTTAAAATCTCTAAGCATTCCCTTCTGCACCAAGTTGGAACAATGATTCAAGGTTACGTTGTCAGAGGCTGAGCCATGGACTTGCTATTATGATGAGTCAGTCTTGTAAGTTATCCTAAGTCTACAGTGCAAGTAAACTATAGTATTTGCATTTGTGGTTTTCCATTGATGTTTATGGTGCATAGAATCACGATTGGGTGGACTTACAGTCATATTCTGGTACTTTCATTGCATGGCTTCAGTCATTGGCAGGGATGAAACAGGTTCCTTCCCTAAATTCGTTTGATTCATTGACTATTGGGGCATCTGAGGGGCTCAGTCAGGTAAGTGTCTGCTTTTAGCTCAGGTCATGATCTCAGGGTCCTGGGATTGAGTTCCCATCGAGATCAGGCTTCCTGCTCAGCAGAGTCTGCTTCTCTATCTCTTTCAAATTAAAACCAAGAGTTGGATGCCCAACCGACTGAGCCACTCAGGCACCCCATGACTACCACTCTTTCTTATACTAAATATCTACACTCAGATTTGGGCTGCGGCCTGAGGTAAATTGTAATGGGGACCACAATTGGCCAGAGAAGCTATTTCAACCACTTCGACGAATTTTGAGGGCAGCTTAGCGAAAATTTAGCGTAGGTCTTGGTGACTGCCACCACATTAGCACAGAATCACTTTAGAAGGTGAAGCGCTCCCCCTGAAAGTAAGGTTATTTATTTGTTTGCTCAGAATTAAGAGGAACAAAGGTGAACCTGACTTGGTTCTCATTTTGGCACTTTGACTCAGGCATCTGAGAAAGACCAACGATGTTTTGAGCCCCGTCCTTCTTAAGCTGGCTTTACCTGGGACTGATGTCAGATGAGGAGGAGCCAGCGGTGTAAATAAAACAAGAGCAACAGCAAACGTTCAAAATCCTGACTCTAGGTTGTTTAGTGCTGGGTGGGGTGAGAAAAGTTCGGAGACGCGATATAACCTGTGTATGTGGATTGACAGGTTCTGGCCCCCTAGTCAGTCAGTTTCTGGCAAGTAGTTGTAAGAAAAACAACTCCAGGGGGCACCTGGGTGGCTCGGTCAGTAAAATGTCCAACTCTTGATCTCAGCTCAGGTCTTGATCTCAGAGTCATGTGCTCAAGTCCTCCAGTGGGCTCTACCCCTAGCATGGAGCCTACCTCGAAAGATGAAAACAGTTCCACTTTTTCATATATTTAGTAGCATTGTTGCCCTGTTGGTTCCTTCATCCAACAACACATATTTATTGAACACCTAAGTACCAGTCTAAGAGGGTAAATTTTGGGAAACTTTTGAAAAAGAGGCCCTCTTTGCAGCCCATGTGTAGGACAGCACTTATGTGGCAATCTCCCAGACCACGTGAGTGAAAACTTTTGTCATTAATTAATTTATTTATTTATTCAATAGGTACTTCTTTTAATCACTAACAAAGTGCCGGACCCTGTGGTGGGGAGTGGTGTTGGGAATCTGATGTTGAACTCTGTAGACTCAGTCCTTGTCGTAAGGGAGCTTACTTTCTGGGGAGAGATGTACCAGTAGCAACATCCCGGGAGCGTAGCCTGAGAAATGTTCCAGTGAGATAGATTCAGGACAGAGTTCCTGGTGGGCTGTCTGTCCCCGACTTCGATAAAAGACTTCTTGGAGCACGTGACGTCTAAGTAGAGAATTGACAAAGAGCGAGAGTCAACCAAAGGAAGGGAGAGGAGGGGACGGATGGCATAGGGAGGGTGTGCGGGAGCCCAGGGTGAGTGTGAGTGTGCGTGCCTGTGTGTGCGAGCAAGGAGAATGAAATCGGCTGAGCCTGGTGGTACCATGAGGTGTGGGGTGGGAGCAGGGAGAGCAGGAGGGAGCCCGATGCGGCCCCTGATGGTGCCTGGAGCTCCGTTCTGTTGTAGATTCACCCCCAAAGCCAGGAGAGATTGGCTTCCTGGAAAGGTCCGGATAGCCTGTGTTGAAGAGTGGCCGTGGTGAACTTGAATATAGACCAGACAGACCCTGCCTAATCCCACTGGGAGAGAACAGTAGCCTTATGGGTGCGAGGGGCTGTAGGAATGCTGAAGAATGGCTGGAGTGGGGAGATTTTCGTTAGGTAAGACCTAAATAGGATTTGGTGACCGCGCAACCCTGGGAAGAGAAACACAGTACCTATGTATGGAGGTGGGTGTCATTTTCAGTGTCATTCGAAGAGAATGAATGCCAACTGATGGAAAACCCCTTTATGTTCTTTGGAGCTCGGTCAGTGGACAGACGCACTAGAGAGAGGCAAGGAATAAATTCAGAAGGGTGACCGATTTTGATTTTTGGATTTTTCTCTCTACTTTGGAATTTCAAGGCCAGTGGCATCTGCCTCATTAGTTTGAGGGAGGCTGTGATCCTATAATCTGTTTCATTTTCAGAGAACGAGAGAGATGTCTACTTCCTTGGAGAAGGTGAATTTTGCAGCCTTTGAATGAAAGCCCTTCCAGGTCCACCTTTGGCTGAAAATCAATGGTGTCTGGTGTTTATCAGAAGCCACTCCACTCTCTAAGGTGCAGGTCACCGGCACTCATATTTTATGCCTGTCACTTTGAGCCAGATAATCTCTAATGGTCCCCAACTGCTAGGATTTCCAGCTCCCATTCTCTTGGATCTTCAATTTTTTTTTTAATTAAAAAAAAAAAATCTCTTCTAGAAGGCACATTTGATTTGTTGCTGAATTAATGTTTTTCTCCTTTTGAAAGTGTCATTCAGGTTGTTAATGGAAAAATGTAGTCTGTGGTGGCTGCCGGGCATGTCCTTTTTATTTTAATATGTTTTAAATATAAAATATAAAAATTGGGCTCTGTTAAAGGAATGTATAGCTGGAATTTTAATTTGATTATTTCCCAATTTTCTCAGTCTTTCATAGACAAGTCCTCGTTTGAACAGCTGTATTCTTGTAAATCTCAGTAACAAATGAATGAGGAATGATTTTGTATAGCAAGTCAGATGAAAGGAACTTCCTAAGAAAGATCGTTAAAAGGAGGAAGAAAAACTAGCAAATATTTGAGAAATTTCACAACTACTTAAGACAAAGCAGTTTGCTCTAATAATTCTTCCCTAATGATGTTAAAATATGCTCTCATTAATAGAGGAAGCTTCTTGTTTCATTTAGGTTTTAATACTGGGTGGAAATAATATTGAAAACTAGAGTCAGCAGAAAGGGAGAAATGCTAAAAAACTGAGATGCACAGAAAAAAGGGGATGTAGTCAGTTTTCCATTATCTGTAATTTTCTGCCTTCTATATGTGTGCAGCCTGATGCCAGTTGGGGTGATGGGAGGGGAGGGGGTGAGGCTGTGAAATACGTCTGCCTCCAATCACAAAGAGATGCAATTAACATGTGAAAAGATATTTGAAAGCACTGTGGGATAGAAAGGCTTTTGGCTTTCAACATCTTACCTACTGGATAGATTTGAAAGCATAAAATAAAGCTAAAGTAAATTCAGGGAAACATTGATTCACCCAACTGAATAAACAACTTACTGAATTTGCTAATCTAATTAATCAAACTCTGCTTCTCCTTTCCAAAGTAGATTCACAGGCAGTAAAATAAATTAAGTCAACATTATTTTTCCCTCCACTTACTAAAAATAAGCTTTCTTTCCTTGGGTAAATCGGTCATTTAAATTTCCAAGGCTGTCCTCCCGCTGCCCACTGGCAGGAAGCAATTGTATGGTTGTGAAATCGTTTTCTCAGCAGATGGCAGATCTTGGCTTCTGAGTATCATATCTCAGCTCCACCACCTTAACTGATGAATAAAATAAATATTAACTGAAGGTATTGTTAGAGATCAGTAGCCTATGGATGATGTGGATTTGCAGATACAGGAGCGTGTAGCTTACACCTGTTCTGTAAAGGGTGGGAGGAAATTTAAAATATGACAACAGTCACAAGTACGAAAACGTAGAGACCAAAGTTGGAAAATTATTTGGGTGCGGTAGTTTGCAGATCTGGTCCTCCATGTTGAGTCTCCCTAACTTTAAACCGCTAGAATAAGAATCAGACTTAGGCTGTCTGTTTATACATAAGGTACAGTAAGTTTATACACACGCACTCACATACAGTATACAGGGAAGGGGGAAGGACAGAATAAACAGGGAAGAACGCAACTGAAAAGATTATAAGTTGGTGAATGACAAGTGCTACACAAGTTAGGCAAACTATAATACATGGATAGTCTAGAAAACAGGTCAAATGTGAGTCGAGATGTATCACCAGAGGTTTTCGTTGTTGTTGTTGTTGTTTATAAACTTACTTTTTTTTTTTTTTTTAAAGATTTCATTTATTTGACAGAGAGAAACACAGCTAGAGTGGGGACACAAGCAGGGGGAGTGAGAGAGGGAGAAGCAGGCTTCCCGCTGAGCAGGGAGCCTGATGTGGGACTCGATCCTGGGACTCCGGGATCATGACCTGAGCCAAAGGCAGTCGCTCAGCCAACTGAGCCACCCAGGCGTCCCTTCATTGTTGTTTTTTGAAGGCATGATACCGGGATGCAGAAATAAGACCGCACATGACAACTGAGAAGAAGAACACTGTTCACATTAAAGTCATGCTCACGTGGCAGATTTTTACTTTGCCCTGAACAGGCACAGTTCTGAGGAAGAGTCTAAGAGCAAAGTGTCCCCAGATGACTTCTTAATGCCTCCAACCCTACTCGCCTTGCTGGTGCCCTAGCCTTGAGGAATCCCCAAGGATTGCCTTTCCCCACTTTTCCTTCTGCGATGGACCTACTTCTGTTCTTTCCATTCTTATTCAACCTAGGATATCACACTCCAAACTCACTTATACGGCTAACTAATTCTAATTAAAATGTAAGAGAAGATTAGGGCATGATCAAATGAAGGTCTGAATATACTTGAATAGTCGGGCAACAGTTTAATGGATTACACAGTTCTTGGAAGTGCTTCCTTTTCTGACAATGAGTCTGAGTAGTACTGTCATTTTTTTTTTTAAAGATTTTATTTATTTATTTGACAGAGAGAAACACAGCTAGAGAGGAAACACAAACAGGGAGAGTGAGAGAGGGAGAAGCAGGCTTCCCGCTGAGCAGGGAGCCCGATGTGGGACTCGATCCCGGGTCTCTGGGATCATGACCTGAGCCGAAGGCAGTCGCTTAACCAACTGAGCCACCCAGGCGCCCCAGTACTGTCATTTTTTAAGACCCCTTTCTATTTTGATTTTTGAGCACTGGCTCAATGTTCTCTTTTAACTTACAGATTACTCTGCTGTCTGGGAACTCATGCATATCTCTGACTTTGGATCAAAATTGGTTTCCTCACAGTCTGGGAAAGTTTCCTTTCCTCCAACTGGGAAAGTTGTAAAACATTAGAATGTCCTTCAGCAGTGGGTGGTGGAATGTCATGTAAGTTACTACTAATTTTTTTCAGAAAGTGTCAGATTTTCATGTATAGATTTGGTTGTGTAGATTGCTACACTAGATGGATTTCTAAAAATTCACACTGTAATTTATCAAGTTATCCTTAGAGTTCAAGTTGGGGAAGGATTTGGCTAGATGTAAGTGAAAATGCTAAATATTACGTTGTTTTAGTTGTAAAGGCCAAGTCATCCTTAAACACTCCCACTTTTCCTGTGATATTTACCCCACCCCAACTCCCATCCTTGGGTCGGGCAATAGTAACTACCTGGATCACTCCCCGTGAGGCATTAAGCATAGTGTCTAGGACCACTCATGTAAGTGTATTTACAAATGTCACCTATCATTATTATTATTTTCAGTATTTATAATAGGAACATTTATTTCTGTATTTAATTATATTTTGATTTTAAAATAGAAATATTTATATATTCTCTGCACTCTTATAGTACTTATACATCACACATGCATTCAAGTAGCCATACAATTTTTTTTCCTTCCTTCCTTTCTTTTTTTTTTAAAGATTTTATTTATTTAAGCGAGAGCAAGCTAGAGAGAGCATGAGCTGGGGGGGATGGAGGGGCAGAGGGGAGGGGGAGAAGCAGATTCCCTGCTGAGCAGGGCCCACCTCCCCCCCCCCTCCACAGGGCTGAGCTGAGGGGCAGATGCTTAACCCAGCCACCCAGGCATCCCCCAAAATTTATTTCTTGCCTACTGTGTTTCAGACACTGGTATTAGATTCTGCAGATAATAGCAATAACTAAGGCAATAACTAAATGATGGTCTACCTTTTAGAACAATGTATCATGCTGTAATACATTCATTTACATCTTCTAGAGTGAGAGTTCATTTGAGGTCAAAACCATCGGAGCCAAAAAAATTCATGTCACCTTACCCTGAAATACTTCAGAATTAGAAAGATAAATCACCAAGTGCTTTGCATTGTTAAATGACTTTCCTTTAAAAATTTTTTATTAGCACTTAGTACAGTATCTGACACACAGAAAACGCTTAATAAATACAGTCACTCTCATCGGGCCATTTGTTTTCAGTGTGGCTCTCTGAGTGACTTTTCACTGGAAAGTATGTCTTTAGTTAGGGGGTTCGAAAAGGAGTAGGGCATCATGCTAAAAGGTGGACTGTTGTTGAGTTCTTCCACCAGTCTTACTAAGATGTGCTTGATACCTTACAATAATTCTATGAAATATAGAGGGCAGCAGGTTCTTCCATTTATTATGGATGTGGTCAACCTTCCCAGATAATAGTGATTTCTTTAAGATCGAATAACTAGCATGAGGGCTCAAATCTACGCTTCTTCAGTTCAAATCTTCTGTGTTCACCGCTAGGCTAGGATATTATTATTTAGACAGGTGGAGAACCTAGGACTGTTTCAGTATGGAAAAGGTGACCACTGCCTTACCATGTTTGAAAGCCTATCCTGTAACTGGGGTATTCGTTAGTCTTATGCTGAAATTTTTCAGAGTGAAATTTTGAGTGTAGGTTGCTTCTGTCTACATTTATTTTGGCTTAATAAAGAAAAATTTTTGTTCTGCTATGCAAGGCCAGGGGTGCCCTGTCCTCTGCCCATCTATTGGCCTTACTTCATTAAGTTCTCTGCAGCCCCATTCGTGACTCATTGGTGTTCTTCTCTACCACAGGACCTTTGCACTGCCAGGCCCTCTGCCTAGAATGCCATTCCTCTTTTCCCTATAGTTTTGCTTAGTGGAATCATATACATCCTTTTGGACTCAGCCTTACAGTTACTTGCCCAGAGAAGACGTCCCCTGAAGAATCAATGTTGCACAACAACCTCAGTAAATGAGTCAGGGTTCCTCACTGCAGCAACACAAATGGCTAAAGAGTACTGGCTACTCCATATTTTGGCCGACTGAGCACCACGTGCTGTGATTTGCACTGTTGCCGGGAAATCCTCCTGATTACAGCTACTGCCAGGAATAGGGCTGCTCTGTGTTGGGGGCTCAGCCTTGCAATAAGACTTGTGCCCTCCCCGCCCCAGGCACCCTTGTTGCCTTCCTGACCAGTACAAGCAAATCACATCCATACCAGTATGTGGTGTCCTTTCTCATATTACTCCCATGTGAACCCCGGTTTTGCAAGGGCGAATCTCATCAGGAGTGCTGAAGTCACCGTAGCAGGAAAGGAACCTGGGGACTGGGTTTCCTAAGCTCTATACTCAGAAAGTGGCACTTGGGAAGCCACAAATGAGCCAACGCCATTAAGTCTGTTCCGAAAGCGTTGAGCAGCCAGAAACAGGACTAGTATCTTCTGCACTGAGACCACTGTTCTCATCTGAACGGTGGACCAGTCATATCTGCCTCACAATGGTGGGGTAAGGATTACTGAGACCATTGAATGAATGGTATAAGAAGTACCAAATAATGGTGCTTGTTCTGACTTAGACCTTTGGCCCAAAACATAAAATTGCATGCTTAAACACTTGATTAATCTTCAATTCACTCTAGAGGTTTTTAAAATACAGGGGCTATTTCTGTTTCCCCAAGAAGCGTTTTAAATGCTTAAGAGAAATTGAAAAAAAAACAAAACAACAAAATAAACAAAACAAAAACAAAAAACAAAGCTCTTTTTATATCAAAGTGCTTCCTTTATAAATTTGTATCATCTCCACATTTTTTTTTTTGTAATGGAAACATATGCCATGATGCCAAGCATAGACATTGTAGTTTAAAAGATGTGGGTGCTTCTGAATCTTAAGGCTTTTTTCTAATCTAGTTTTTACTACAGTTTCCTCATGAATACATCCCTCTTGTTCCAGAACAAACAATGGCTTATTCAACCCTCAGTGCTTTCCACATTTGGTGTTTCTGCCATGGCCCTTTGGTGACTCTACTAGTGGGATTCTTATCTTGGAAAAAAAAATGTAGAGGTGACAGCTGAGGTTTTAGCACAAGTAATTGCAGTTGCGTAAAAGAGGGTATGCACAAAATGCTTGTAGCAATCGCCAGGCTTCATTCATGCTCATGCTCTGGGGGGCCGCTGGCCTCCTTCTATGGGGTAACTCCCCGCATAGGAGAGGTCAGTAAAAATGCAGTTTCAGGAGAGAAGGAGCCAGACACTGTTTTCCTATTGGACAGAAATGTTCCTCCATATAACATATCAAACTTTAGAGTTACACCATTTGGCTAGCTTTCGTTTTTGATAAATATTAAATTAAAATAACGTATTGCTAGAAAAAACTAAAATGGGACCCTGCTTTGCAGAAATGGCAATCAAGTTAGAGTGCTTGGATTGTTTGATTTCTGTCTTCTTAAAGTTACTTTTATTGAGAATACGGAGAATTCTAAGATAAGTGCTTACTTGGGTGATACTTGGTACTAGATACACCTTGGGTTACCAATTCTGTCATTTTGAATTTGGAAGAATTTCCTCTCAACATGCACACTCCACTGCTTCCCCCCCCCAACCATTTTCCTGCTTATCTACACACAAGCACACACTCACTCATTTACGCCGAACCTCAATAAGACATTTGTTTCAAGACTTCTTACATTGGGTTTTAGTAAAGGGTCAGACCAAGACCCTGGAAATGGAGGCTGTCTTATGAACAGCACGCAGTTAATTGAGCTCAGTAAGAGAGCTGTCTGTGGATTGCAGAAGGGGGAATGAGGTATACTGGGGAGGAAATGGAATATTCAGAGCGGGAACTTTTGCTTTAATTGGTGATGTTGAAAGTGACTTGCCCCCTCCCGTCCCCCCCCCCAAGCCCCGCCTATGTCTGCAAAGGAGTTCTCAGGTGACGGAGCTTGTGTATTGTGGTTGCCTCTCATTTAATCGAGTTAACGGGATTCTTACATTATTCTCTACCATACAGAGAATTATCTCGTTAATAAACTCAGCATCATTTGGAATTCAAGTTTAATTAAAAGGGAAAAGTAAATGATTCTGTAAAGATTTTTCCTCATTTAAGCTTAGACCCTTTTATTGTTTCTTTGCCTTTTCTGCAAATTCAAAGACAGACTTTATTTCGAACCCATTTCTGGAAGGTGGATTTTTACACAATCTGTGGTCATACCCATTCTGCTGGTAGCTTCTGAATTAAAGGATTTTTTTTTTTTTTTTTTTTTTTAAGAAATTAGGTTAAGAAGGGTGTTCTGAAGTAGAGTCTGAGGGAGGTAAAAATGAAAAACAAATCTATGTTATCCAGGGATTTTGCTTTTTTAAGGATGCTGTTTGAAGATAATGACTGTTTATGGATTGTTTAAAGATGCTTTCTCATGAGAGCTGCCAGATAACAGATTACTTATCTGAGAGTGGTTTGAAAGGCCTTTGGAAATTGCCTGGGTGACAGTGCTTTTGCTTCTTACAGAAGCTCCTTTGAAGTTGGCTTTTTCTATTGGAAAACCAGAAAATATTGTTCTTTCCTTCTTTTATGAAACAGAAACCAAGGTTCCGCCAAACTCTATAGAAGAAACTCACTGGTTATTTTTGTGATTGGCTCAGGTCTTCAACCCTTAGCCTTCGGCAGTTGCAGGATTTCTCTTGCAGGATTTCTCTGAATTTGGATTCTTAGCGCAAGACATTTTTTGTACATTATGCATAGTTACTAAGTAGCCACTGCCAGGCCTCAGAATTTGAGGGCCATGTCCCTTCACTCCCCTCCGCCTCTCCCCTTTGGCACAAAGCCCTTCCTGCTCCCAGGCTTGGTTGTGAAGAGAGTTTTGGATTGAGATAAGCATTGTAGGTCCCGGGACATTCCCGCACCACCTTTGTTACAGGCAGTCATGCTAGAAGAACTGGGAAAATGGAATGAGCTGTCAGGGGTCGAGGCTAGAAACCCGAGGAGGCCGATATTGCAGTCTGGGATCGCAGGAGTGCATGGGGGCTCACTGCCTTCCAAGCTGATCTGAGCTCACAAAGGAGCTTCACGGTCCACTGCTCTGCAAAAGCTAGTTGAGCTGGCACTTTTCTTCCCAACTAGCTTTTAAGTGCTCCTGGGGCCCTCCAGCCTATTCACGTAGGCCTCTCAGATTATGAATACATAAACCTTAATGATTTTGGAGTCCTAGAGGAAGATGCAGCAACTAGAGCATCATCAAAGCGTGTTTCTGTTAACCTAATGAACAAATACATTGTTAAGTATTAGGAATGCATTCGGTTCTAGTAGTGAACGTAGAGGTGAGTTTTTGCAACCGTTGATGAACATTTACTCTGTTTTACCATGGAGAGGATGGTCGATACTGATTATAAATTTGCATTCAAGTGGCGGAACCAGTATTGTGTGATAGACAGAACTTCTGAGAGCAGCAGAAATGATTTTCGTTTTTATTCTGTGACAAAAAGTGTATGCAGCATTTGATGAATGCACAAGTTGGTTATTAAAGCATTTGAGGGCTTCAGTCTCTCATATCCAGAAGCTTTCTATGTGAGCTTTCCCTTCTTTTCAGTTTTGCCTTTCAAAATAAAAACTGTGATTATTATAAATACATTGGTCTCAATGTATACTTCTGCTGTTTTGCACACTGTTTGTTATAATCTGAATCCAACTCAAAATCCTTTCATGAGAGAATAGAAACAATCCTATAAAATTTGTTATAATAGGGTTTAACCTGTAGTGTTTTGATTCTTTCTTTCCTTCCAGTTTTATCAAGTTTTTAATTGCCCACTGGATGATTTATTTTAGAAGTGGCCTACTTTTTATTTTTTTTGTCTTCAGTGCCTGTGGGCAAATGTAAATTTGCAGCTGAATTAGCAAACCAGGGACCTCTGTGTAAGTTAATAACTACAATAGGGAATCAAGTGGCTGATTTCTCTCCTTTTCTAGATTGGTCATGTGTATATAAGGCAGCAGAGCTAGGGCTGGGAAACGGGGTTTTAAGGGGACTTGACTAACTTTATTTTATTACTATGAAAAGAATGTGTATTTACTATAGAAAATTGAGAAACAGAAAAAGAAGAAAAGAAAATGCATTGTTCTTCAATCAGATACTTATGTGAGCATTTTGATATCTCTTATTTTGGACTTTTATGATTTCTGACTTTTTTTTTTTTAAAGATTTTATTTATTTGACAGAGAGAAACAGTGAGGGAGGGAACACAAGCAGGGGGAGTGAGAGAAGGAGAAGCAGGCTTCCTGCCGAGCAGGGAGCCTGATGCGGGACTCGATCCTGGGTCTCCGGGATTATGACCTGAGCCGAAGGCAGTCGCTTAACCAACTGAGCCACCCAGGCGCCCCTGAATTTTTTTTTTTTTTTTTAACGTAAGCTCCATACCCAGCATGGAGCCTAATACGGGTCTTGAACTCACGGTCATGACATCTCCCTGAGATCAAAACCTGAGCTGAGATCAAGAGTCAGACGTTGAGGAGCACCTGGGTGGCTCAGAGGGTTAAAGCCTCTGCCTTGGGCTCAGGTCATGATCTCAGGGTCCTGGGATGAGTTCCGCATCGGGCTCTCTGCTCCGCGTTCCCCCTCTCTCTCTGCCTGCCTCTCTGCCTATTTGTGATCTCTCTCTGTCAAATAAA